>NQII01008446.1:3881-69638 GCA_002778355.1 Clitarchus hookeri | reverse complement strand
AGGCTAGATAGTAAACTTGCTGGATGGTGGTGGCATTAGGGCCTCAGAGCAAGAGAGTTGAGCCACTTTCACTGCATACAAGGAAAGTGTGCAGTTCTTCTAAAGTGACGTATCAGCTGTGGCAAGTACGTCAGCCCAACTCTCGCATGTGATAAATACATTAACTGTTACAACATTACTGCACATGTCAAAATTAGAAAGGTAAAGAAACATGAATTTTCCGAGACAGAAAATACACACTGTATTTGTGTTATATTGGTCACTTTCCTATTAAACAGCCTTCCACTGGTGTGTCTCAGGCATGAAGTATTGTTTGCCCCAACAAGAGAGAGAGAGAGAGAGAGAAAAAGAGAGAGAGAAAGAAACAAAAGAAAGCTTGCCTGTAAAAACATTCACTCCCTCCCCTTGCTATCCAACTGACTCGCATCAATGTCAAGCTGGTAAATTATCTCAGCAGGGTGGATAAAAACTGCAAACTTTGTTTGAAAAACAGTGTAAGTTGAGCATCTTTTCCATTGAGGTTTTCCTTTCCCAGCCTGTTCCCTTCCACGGGAAAACTATCAGAAGGCAGGCACAGCTCTACAATCACTCGAATGGGAATGTAAATTATTCACAATTTACACATAAGATATTCAAAGTTTGTATGTGAATTATTCGTAAATTACTATTTGCATCTATTTGAATTTTCGAATATCCGCACACCCTTATTAATTATACTGGCTGCTGCTTTTGATATTAGTTTCGGTGGAAAAAACACTCGGTGAAAATTTTCAACTTTTCACTAGAAGATTTTTTTATTTGAAGATGAAGTCGAAGGTACAAAAGTCTCAGATTCGACTTTTAAAATATGAAGCTTCGCACACCCTTAGTTATTAGTTGTGATATAGTATGCTGAAAGGCTCAGGGTGGCTCACAATGATGGTGTTTTCACGATGTAATGGTACATTTAAGAAGCAATGCTGCTGATGTAGTTAAATACAAGTTTTTAGATGGCCAGTTGCATGGTGACATCATTTAAATTACACAAACATTTAATTTTCAAAACTCTAGCACATCTGTTGTTTTTGAAAGTAAATGTCAATAGTATGGTAGAATTGAATTAAATAATTATATAACTGTTGTTGTAGTAGTCATTATTAATAATGGAATTGCAATCAAATTTTGAATTCAGTTTAAGTACATCTGCTTAGAAATTCGCTGGCATTTATGCTTCGAGCCCAGACATTGGGGATTATCCACGCAATCAAGAGTGTGTGGAAACCCTAGATGCAGGTGTTTAAAAGATTTTAGACTGATAAATGCACAAACAAATGCAAATGGGAAGGTTATGTTGTGACCTCGTAAGCTTCTCTTTATTTTGGAAAGTCTGTTTAAAACCCTTCCTGTATGTTTTTTTTCATCCTGAAGAAAAGTTTAACTTCAATACAATATGTCCTGATGTGTGCCCAACTGACATAACCCAGCAAAAATAGTAAAGAAGTAATACAAATATTATATCAAACAGAGTAACAGGGTATATTGAATAATAAAATGCAGAGATCTTGGTATATTTCGTTTACAAAATTCTTTAAAATAATTCCATCCTCACGAAAATGAAATTAAGATGCCTCGAGCTTGATCTGCAATGAAAACCAGTCACGGAACGAGCAGTTGCAATGTCGAGTCTTTCATGTTCATGAAACACTCGAATGTAACATCAAATGGCGAAGGTTTTGGAAAGCCTTGGCCCAAGATAAACCAGAGAAAACCCTGAAGTGAACTGAATCAGATCAGAACAAAAAATATGCAGAAATGGAACTTTGGCTGCAGGAAAGCTGAAACATAATTTGGAAACTCTGTACTTAACTCTTCAACCACCTTGCAGCATCATCGCAGCCTGCATTGCAGTGAGCGGCCACCCACACATGGCAATAACACTTTATATACAAAGTGCCAGAGGCCTGCTACGGCAAGCTCGACAGACGACACTGCGCAGGTCTGAAGGGGAAGGAGAGGGAATAGGTATGGATTCTGAAGAGGAGACAGGGGAAGTAGATAAATTAGGAGAAGCAAGATGCCACACGAGGCGAGATGGTAAACTGATGAGTGCAAACTTCAGAAGTGATGCTGCAGCAGATGTGTACCTCTTGCCAAATTCAAAAAGAAAGATTTTGGCAGTTCAAATATTACTGTGGTAAGAATTTTTGAACACCAGAAAAACAACTTTATATCTAGGTACAATATGTTTGAATATTTGAAGATTTTGTAGGGTATTTTGTCATGTTGAGGATAGCTAATAAGATGCATTATAAATAATAATTTGTAGCAATGTGTTAAAACTGATTTCATTATTTGGTTCAAGAGTGTTATTTGCAAATTGCCTAAGTGGCGTAGTTAATAATGTACATGCAACTTCCCATTTGTGAATACGTCGTGGAAGGAAGCATTTCAAGTCGAACAATATGAGTGGCGCAGCGGCTACAAGCGTGCCGTTCAATCCAGTGAGTTACTGGGTTTGCCAAGGGAGTCGGAATGCAGTTTAATGGAATGTGTGAAGTTGTAGGGGAATCAGAATTGAAAATGATATTTTAAAAATGCTTAATTTTAAATGGAGGTGAAACAACGTTGGGGGATGGAACATGAGTAAATATGGTATTTAAAGCTAGTTATTAGTACGAAGGGCCATTCCTTGTCCTCTCTTAGATGTGTGTGTACATTATTTTAATACCTCTGGCACAAGTAAGTACTTAGAATATCTTTGTAGCTTCATGTAATAGCAAAGTAGAGTTTTAGTGAAATATCTAGTGGTTACATTTGTCAATTTTCAGTTGTGTTTACAANTATCCTTTCCTAGATGTGTGTGTACATTATTTTAATACCTCTGGCACAAGTAAGTACTTAGAATATCTTCATGTAATAGCAAAGTAGAGTTTTAGTGAAATATCTAGTGGTTACATTTGCCAATTTTCAGTTGTGTTTACAAGTTATAGTATTGAATGTACAAAGTGGTATGTGTAATTATAGCACAGCAAGCTCTTACCAGACGAAGGGTCTTGTGTATTTGAAATTTCACACGTGTGTAAAGCACATACGTTGGAATAAAAATATATACTCATTTTAAATGCCAGCTTGTAAATGGTAGATTTTAGGAAAAATTCTTAATTTAAAAGTTTAATGGGAATATTCTGAAAGAGACGAGCACAACTACTCGCTGGCCGGTACTCTGACAGAAGCGCTCACTGTCGGATGACAAATGTTCATATGTAGATGTGCAACCGTGATGTTTCACTGGCTGGACCAGCTTGCAGCACTCGCATATGGAAATGTGTCACTGGACTTGAACCAACATAAAGAGTTCTTATGCACATACCTTTGCCACTGTGAAGATAATTGTTTGTTGTACAGCAATTTATTTTGCACCATATTTCTACTAGAGATAATATATAAGTAAGTTTGAGTAGGTAGACAGGCTGGGCTTAACATCTCGTCGAAAGTGGGTTTGTTAGAAATGAAGCAAAGTGCTCAGAGAAGCAGGAACGAGGAAGGCTTTTAGCTATGGCCTGTAGTTACGTCTCATTTTGGCATTTGCGTGATGTTTACGGAAACCATGGAAAACTGAAGATTGTATTTTAATTTTTTTTAGCTCTTGGAGAAAATATTACATAAAAGGAAACTTGAACATGAGTCAAATGAGCGTCTGTTCATTAACAGAAATGTATTTGCAATAATGTTTTTAAATTGTGGAAGTTGTGCTGGTGTATTGCAATTAGCTGTGCATTACTTCTTGCACAAGTTTCGCCAACTCTCCGCGCAGCTATGCTGTAGTAAGCATGCCTGGTTTGGACAACTGGGATCTTGACAGTCGACTTCTGTCTGGGGCATAAGTGAAGCTGCAATGCCAACATTTGGTGGCAATTCAGGAATGTGGCCTTCAGAGAGGATGATTGAAAATGGTGTATCTTGGCCATGAAACTTAAAAGTTACTTTAAGCAGAGACATCACCTTGAATCTGGCCAGCTGGTCTGGTAATGTGCTCTAGTGTAGACTGTATGGTACAAAACATTACTCAGTTTCTGTGTATCTCGGACGCGAGAGACAGCTCCAAGGCTGGTAAGAGTTCACTGTAGTATTGTGATGTTTCTTCCCCAGGTGCGTAATACATACTGTGTGTCCAGTTTGAAGCTCTGACAGACTACTGTATTTTTGTGTGTACTTCACCAGCGCAAGCAGTCCTCTACTTTCAGACGGTGAAATCTGTGTCTAAATCTGCTCACTAGAAACATTTTTGCTGCACAGTATTTCTTTCTGCCTCTGTGGCCACGCAATTAGCACTCCAGCCTCCCTTCACGGCAGTCTCTTCTGTTCCTGGTGAAACAGTTAAAATTTCTTGCATGTAGGAAACACAGTGGGCGTTGCAGATATACGTAGGGTAATGGTCACCTCTCGGAATACAGCTCGGCCGCTCTTCAGGCGGGGAGAAGGTTGCGGTGTACTCGCACCTGGCTACAGCCTCGTGGATCACCACAAATATTGATCCCTCTTAAATGAGGTGACAATGTACAGGTGTTGTTTTTGACACACACGTCTGACAGCATTGTTTGATTTATGATGTAATGTGTGTTAAATTAGTCTGTGTATAATCCGGAAGTTGTATTGTGAGCTACTGTATTAAGAATTTAGTTTCTTTCAGAGCTATTCAAAATTTAACTCTCTATGTAACAAGACAGTATTGTTCAGCAGCTGAACCAAAGATTTGAGACACGTTCTCAATGATAGTACAGGGCTACTTGCACAATTTTTAATATATATGTAGTCGTACATAGTTTAACTGCAATGGCACGGGGACAGCTCACCGCCTACCTGTCGCTTCAACTGCGTTACAGTGCGTTTGAAGTACTTGTTTTTCCACGAACCTATTAAACGTGCGTCGAATGTGCTGATCTGCAAAAAGAAAACACTTTAGATGAGGGCTGTTGAGCACTTTCAAAATGTCTCGTACGTTAGAAACATCANCTGATCTGCAAAAAGAAAACACTTTAGATGAGGGCTGTTGAGCACTTTCAAAATGTCTCGTACGTTAGAAACATCAGTTCAGAGTACCCCAAAATGGCTTTTTCAAAATGTGTGTCGGATCCATACAAAACTACCAGAGGTCCCTGCATCGAACATTCCAACAGGCTTTCCACCAATGGCATAATACGGTCACAGCAGAAGTGCCATAGGTATACGCAGTGACACTGGAATACCGCGCCAGCTAAGAGCCTTGCATGTAGCGGCGATGGCGCGCGCTTGATGCACACGCCGGTCACCCACNCTGATCTGCAAAAAGAAAACACTTTAGATGAGGGCTGTTGAGCACTTTCAAAATGTCTCGTACGTTAGAAACATCATGTCGGATCCATACAAAACTACCAGAGGTCCCTGCATCGAACATTCCAACAGGCTTTCCACCAATGGCATAATACGGTCACAGCAGAAGTGCCATAGGTATACGCAGTGACATTGGAATACCGCGCCAGCTAAGAGCCTTGCATGTAGCGGCGATGGCGCGCGCTTGATGCACACGCCGGTCACCCACNCTGGAATACCGCGCCAGCTAAGAGCCTTGCATGTAGCGGCGATGGCGCGCGCTTGATGCACACGCCGGTCACCCACATCGCCCCTGCACATCTCGGTCTCAAATGCAGGTAAAAGCTCGAGGTAGGCGGGAGCCGTAATGCAAATTGTTAAATTGCATTTTGCGTGATGTTTCATGGGCACAAATTGCAAATATTAACTCTTGTGTGTGCGTAAATTTTGAAATATTTCTGTAGGTACGAATCCATGTCAACACTGATGAACGTAGAGTGTGCACAAATTGGTCTAATACAATCCCGGCAGGCGTTCCAGCAGTTAAGTCTCTGTTATAAAGGGGATATTATCTTCGTGCAAGATGTACAGTTATTCTTAATACTCTGGAGCAAGCCCAATAGCGGGCGGCAATCTTGAACTCCACCTTGGCTACTAAGTCAACCACAATATTGACAAAGTTAGCAAATGCTGTGAACCACTGTTCCAGATACAGTATTAGCAGTGCCAAACTCCGATTGGACGGCAAAGGTGTCGTTTACCTGCCTGCCTAAAAATAGTGCTACAGTTAAAACAGAGGTTAGAATGAATTTTGTATCGTGTTATTTCAATGTTTTATAATTAATTATTGCAATTGGAATAGGTTATTTTTTGTCGCTCTTTCAATGTTTTATCTCTATGGTTATCTATTATTGTTAAATATTAGCTTTGTGACATATCATTGCAACTCATTATAGATACATAGAACATTTGGTGTTTTTTTTTTTACCACTGTAGATTTTGTGTGTGTTTGTATGAATATTTTTATTTTCAATTTAATTGGATTAGTTCCAAAGTGTAAAGATTGCAGCATTAGAACCAGTTAAAATGAAATTCACATTTTAGTGTCGGTAAAAAGAATTCTTTCCTACTTCGGAGCACAGTGCACAAGGTGTGTTTATGGAGTGTGACGATTTTCTTATTTTATTGTAAATCGTGCTGCACAGTGGCTTTTACTGTTTTCCAACATTGAGTTTCGTTTCTGTGAATTGTTATACTACGCAAATACCCAGCTAGATGTAATGCTTTTATTATTTGTTAAAAATTCCAAAATTCAAGTCTTGTCTGAATGACGTGTGTGTGTGTGTGTGTGTAGCAATGTAAATGTGAAATTATTTGTTCCTTACGCTTTAGTTTTTTTTCTTTGTGATGTGAATAATTGTAAACACAAACCAAATTGTTTAGTACATATAACATATATATTTTTGCTTAAAGAAAATGTGTGTCATTTAAATAAGGTTCAGATACTCTGAAAATATTGAATATATAGTTGAGAATAAAATTGGATATCAATTNTGTGTGTCATTTAAATAAGGTTCAGATACTCTGAAAATATTGAATATATAGTTGAGAATAAAATTGGATATCAATTTTGTAGTACAATGCTAGGTTTAGGTTTGAAATCATTAGAATACAGGAAGTTATGAATTACTAAAATTACCATACAGTGTATATTAAATTGCTTATTTATATATTCATTACATATATAGCCACTACCACACATTCCTCATTCCATGTGCGAGATTTAATTTTGGGAATTCTTTAGGGAAGTGCTTGCCTCCCACCAAGGTGAACCGGGTTCAATCCCCGGGTGGGTCACTCACAGATTTTCGCGAGTGGAAATAGTGCCGGACGATGCCGCTGGTCAGTGGTTTTCTCGGGGATCTCCCGCACTGCTCCACCCTCACCGGCTCTCAAGACATTGTTAAGAGCCGCTCAACTCAACTTTAGGCAAGTGGTACACGATATGTAGCATTCGTTAAGCTTGCCTTCACTGTAAAAAACTTGCGATGGTGTGTTGAGCTGTTCAACCTGGTGTACCTATTTGACTTTGAGATTATAAGATTTAGTAATGAACGACATAAACTTTATTGTTTAAAATAGCAATGTGGGACGTGCGATTTTTATCTGGTAAATAAATTTTACTTGAGAATTATTGTTGTAATGGGGACTTGGCAGGAGCAATGTAATTTGCTGTTATCATTGTTGGTTTTTTTCATTTTATAAATAATTTCAGTTCTCAAGGCTAAATCTAGTGGAACTGACCTCCTCTCTATATATTTTTTACAGTCAATTTGTTGGGTTGGTACAAAATGTGGCACACACTAAATTATTTTTACTTCTGTCATTTGCAGAATAGTTCTTTTTATGGTTTCATTTGTTAGATTAGATTAAGTCTTCTGTGTGGGAATCCTGCTGGTGATACAAGCCACTGCTTTTGTTTCATACAATCCTGTCAACTGCCTCTCTTTGCACACGTATTTCCTGCACACATGGACTAAGTATTTTTTTTATTGAACTGGTTGAATTCTGCCATTGAAATAACGTATTTACATAAAATCAAATGACGCAACATAATATTTCGCTGAACAGAAATAAATTTTACACGTACTTTGTTTGCGATAACGTATTTCATTTTGAAGATAGCATAAATTAATTTTAGAAAAGGCTGAAATAACCTCATCGAAACTGAAGAAGTCATGGAAACAGGTGTGTGAGTGTGTGTGTGTGTTATTTTTTACAAAGGCAACAAAACTTGCCTACCTTTTAAAATATTGTCATCTTTATTATAAATTTTTTTTTGTATGCAATAAGAGCTTGGGCTTGAAACTCTNTTGTATGCAATAAGAGCTTGGGCTTGAAACTCTACGTAGGCTCGCCCAGGCTCAGTTCGAACTGAGAACCCCAGGTTCGCACACCACTAATTGAACTAAAAACATGCCATAATTGTAAATGTGCACCTATGTACACTGGTATAATGCTTGTCCCTTGTATAGTCTGCTTGAAGTTTTTCCACACTTTTAAATCAAACCTTTGAAAAATCAATTGTGTATGACGTTCTTGGATATTTCTTAAATATGTCATATCACAATTATTTTATACTTGTGTTAATGTTAAAAAAANTGTGTGTCATTTAAATAAGGTTCAGATACTCTGAAAATATTGAATATATAGTTGAGAATAAAATTGGATATCAATTATGTAGTACAATGCTAGGTTTAGGTTTGAAATAATTAGAATACAGGAAGTTATGAATTACTAAAATTACCATACAGTGTATATTAAATTGCTTATTTATATATTCATTACATATATAGCCACTACCACACATTCCTCATTCCATGTGAGAGATTTAATTTTGGGAATTCTTTAGGGAAGTGCTTGCCTCCCACCAAGGTGAACCGGGTTCAATCCCCGGGTGGGTCACTCACAGATTTTCGCGAGTGGAAATAGTGCCGGACGATGCCGCTGGTCAGTGGTTTTCTCGGGGATCTCCCGCACTGCTCCACCCTCACCGGCTCTCAAGACATTGTTAAGAGCCGCTCAACTCAACTTTAGGCAAGTGGTACACGATATGTAGCATTCGTTAAGCTTGCCTTCACTGTAAAAAACTTGCGATGGTGTGTTGAGCTGTTCAACCTGGTGTACCTATTTGACTTTGAGATTATAAGATTTAGTAATGAACGACATAAACTTTATTGTTTAAAATAGCAATGTGGGACGTGCGATTTTTATCTGGTAAATAAATTTTACTTGAGAATTATTGTTGTAATGGGGACTTGGCAGGAGCAATGTAATTTGCTGTTATCATTGTTGGTTTTTTTCATTTTATAAATAATTTCAGTTCTCAAGGCTAAATCTAGTGGAACTGACCTCCTCTCTATATATTTTTTACAGTCAATTTGTTGGGTTGGTACAAAATGTGGCACACACTAAATTATTTTCACTTCGGTCATTTGTAGAATAGTTCTTTTTATGGTTTCATTTGTTAGATTAGATTAAGTCTTCTGTGTGGGAATCCTGCTGGTGATACAAGCCACTGCTTTTGTTTCATACAATCCTGTCAACTGCCTCTCTCTGCACACGTATTTCCTGCACACATGGACTAAGTATTTTTTTTATTGAACTGGTTGAATTCTGCCATTGAAATAACGTATTTACATAAAATCAAATGACGCAACATAATATTTCGCTGAACAGAAATAAATTTTACACGTACTTTGTTTGCGATAACGTATTTCATTTTGAAGATAGCATAAATTAATTTTAGAAAAGGCTGAAATAACCTCATCGAAACTGAAGAAGTCATGGAAACAGGTGTGTGAGTGTGTGTGTGTGTTATTTTTTACAAAGGCAACAAAACTTGCCTACCTTTTAAAATATTGTCATCTTTATTATAAATTTTTTTTGTATGCAATAAGAGCTTGGGCTTGAAACTCTACGTAGGCTCAGTTCGAACTGAGAACCCCAGGTTCGCACACCACTAATTGAACTAACAACATGCCATAAATGTAAATGCGCACCTATGTACACTGGTATAATGCTTGTCCCTTGTATAGTCTGCTTGAAGTTTTTCCACACTTTTAAATCAAACCTTTGAAAAATCAATTGTGTATGACGTTCTTGGATATTTCTTAAATATGTCATATCACAATTATTTTATACTTGTGTTAATGTTAAAAAAAAATACCCTAATTTTGGTTAAGCTGAACTTATATATTATCTATAAGGTATAATATTTGTTAAAATTAATCTGGATAAAAGCAGGGTGATAAGAGGTGTGTTTGTAATGCCCAGTAAGAAATAGTTCTTGTGCAGAATATTATTACACTGAGTGTAATAAAACACATGCGGTGTGCATTGTCCTTTTGGTGTAGCCTAATTTTCTCAACTCAGTTAGGCTTTGTTTGCACGAGGCGGAGGAATATCCTGGAAGTAGAACTTCAGCAGGGCTTTAGAAAAGGTTGGGAGTATCCGCGAATGGACTACAACTTCCTCCCCCTCTTACGGTCATAGTTTACCCACACACAAGTTTGGGACTTGTTCCTACCAATAAGAATAATTCTTTCCTTGGTTGAAAGATTCACAGCACTGCCTTTTCCTTCCCGCTGACAAGTGAATGACTACGGTAGGAACTGTAATGGCAAAACACTTGATGCTGATAGAAAAAGCGAAATAAGACAATTACAGGAGTGGAGTGGGAGGTAAGCTTTCAGGCTGGTCTATTTGACAGCTTCTATTGCCGCCGAACATCACAAACGACGATAGCGTGCCAGCACATGTAGCAGAGTTATCCTTTCGTTGCAACTTTAGCAGTTTAGCAGCGTAAAATTATTGCTTCCAGAGAGACAAAAAGTGATTGTTAGGTGGTAATATACGTTTGTTTATAACCTAAAATCACTGTGACTCGACTTGCACATTCAGTAGCTTGACGCCGGCTGGGGGAAAAACTTGACTCTAATGCAGAGTCGATCTTTGTTAGTTCGATTCGAGTTTTCGAGGCTCGACCCATCACTAACATATAGTATCATGTTGTAGATATACACTGGGCAGAAGTACTGCTTTGAGAAATGCGACAAGGCAAAGACACTTCTCAGAATCTTACCACTGCTAGTGTTTTGCATTGCGAGTGTGTGGGTTTTTTTTTTTCCCAGGTTATTTTCAAACATGCTTAAGAGGTATTGTACAATGTATACAAATTCAAATTTTTTTTACTTTACACTTCATTCTTACACACCAGGAAACCTACCTCCGCCATATTTTGTATTACCATACAAAATGATAAATGCATTAGTTAGAGAGAGAGAGAGAATTTTCTCATCAATGTCCTAGTTGTAAATAGCAATATATTTATAGTACAGCATATTTTGTAGTAAGGAATCACATCACAACTAAGTTGCAAGTTATTAGTGTTGTATACAAATAATGGACATAAGAGTGTTGTTTTGTGTTTTATATGAATCGTGCAGAATTAAACCAGATTTTTTTTGCATCTCGGGAACAAGAGTAAGTTATGATAAAGCATCTTGAGGGATAAAATAATTGAATTTGGAAGTGTTGAAAAAGTTAAGACTTAAATATAGTACAGTAAAATCTCGTTATAACGAACAAGAATAAAGTCTCGGCTTGTACTTCATAATGAAAGAACTTTATACTGGAAGTGTAGTTTTTAAAACTTTACAATATGGGCTTCATGATAGTGCGACACAATTGCTGTAGTCATCTCAGTGAATGAAATTAATGTGTATGTAATTACAAAAATAAAATTTTGTAAAAAGCAGGGATAAAACTGCTACTTTCTAGAATATTAAAATGCACAAATTACGTTCTGTAAGCATAAAGTAAATCATGGTTTATGAAGTGGAACTCAAGGGCCCTAATAAATGTCAGCTTTAAATAAGGGAAAACAAAACTCGCTTGGTAAAATGAGCCGCTTGATATTAATAAACATTTTTTACTACAAGGGGGTGTAAAGTTTACACTTCTGCGGTATAATTTTATTTGTAAGGCATCTATCTATTGATTTAAATTAATATTTCATGTAAATATAATTTTAATTTTACTTAAGAAATGGTTAAACACTGTTCACATGAAAAAAAAAATGCACTTTTCTGTATTTTTTAGGGGTTAACATTGATCAGTTTAAATTTTCACAATGGTAGGGATTTTACAGTCATTCAAGTAAGGGCACACTTGTACTTTAAGTTAAAAGATACTGTACCAAAACACGTATATACGCCTTCCTTTTCATACGTTCACGCTTTGATGTACAAGAGTTCAAGATGGTATTCATGTCAACACTGTTAATTTAGCTCGATAATTGATTGTTTGTAGCATATAAGTAAATGATATACTAAATGCACCTCTGCAATTGGCATGATTTTTGTAAATATTGTATTAGTACTGATTTAGAATTGTTAAATAAAATCGATACCTTTGACGTAAAGCCGAAACAATCTTACTTGTACTGAAAGTTAACCTGATATTTGAGTGGGAATTGAAAACCTTACATTAAAGTGAAAGATAGTCAATGTGAAGTACGTTATACCTGAATTTGACTGTAATCTGATTTGTAGCAATACGTGAAATATGTTCCCAAATTTGTACCATGGTCAGAGAATGTAAATTTTAAGTTTGGTGACCTTTTGGTTAGAGAACATTTTTTTACTGTTTTGTACACTTCAGCTATCATTTTTTTTCCATTGGCTGATGCCACAGTAAGAATTATTTTGGGAGTGTATTGGTGAAGCTGCATCTTTTAGGGTGTTTCGAAGCAGTTGTGATACAATCGCAAAGATAGCTCAGATGTAAAATTGTTTAGATTCTGGCTGGCTGTTCCTGAATTAAAATGTAAATTCCTCAACTCTGTTACCGTCTGTTAATAAGTTAGTAGTTCCATATTGTCTGATAGATATGCAATAGAATGACTTAGTGTAGTCTGTTTTCTTGTTACCACGCACTGGTTGTTTTTGGCTCAGGGTGTCACTCTTAGAAATACCACTAAGTTTCAGAGTTGCTACTTGCAGTTCTGTAATGTTACAGAAAGTGCATTGTTACTTAAACTGTCAATATTTGTACAAATAGTTGCATGCCATTGTTTTATGTTAATTCTAACATACAGGATGAGTATAAAAGAATACCCCAACTTTAGGGTCTATAATATCAAAACCAAACCACCTACAACCTTGGTTGACCAATCAAATAAACCGTGGAACTGTGAAGTTTGTTTACCGTACATTCATAAATGTTCAATGTGACCACCATGAGCGGCCCAAACTCGTTCCACGCTCCTGTCAGCATGTCTGATGTTACGGTTTCAATGGCGTTCGTAACTCTGTTTTAGGTGATGAGGGGGTAGCGAGCTCGTATTCGACACGTTAATGTGAAGGAAATGGTTTGATATGTCCTTTATGGTGCGCCACCCCATTGGCACCTAGCTGTTCGCGGATACCTGAACGAGACGTTGACGCAACGCTGGATTGGTCAAGGAGCAGCTGGTGACCAGGCTCTTCATCACTAGCCCCCAAAAAGCCCGGATCTTACCTCGTGCGGTTTTTTTCTATGGGGTACATAAAGGATCAAGCGTTTCATCCACCATTGCCGGCTAACACTGACGACCTCAAAACTAGAATTGCGGACGCCATCCAAACCGTAACACCGGACATGCCAACGAGCATGGAACGAGTTTGATTATCGGGTATATGTCGTTCGGGCTGCTCGTGGTCGTTACATTGAACATTTATGAATGTATCGTAAACAAACTTCACGGTTCCACGCTTCATTTGATTGGCCAATCAAGGTTGTAGGTTGTTTGGTTTTGATATTATAGACCCTAAAGTTGGGGTATTCTTTTGTACTCATCCTGTATTACAGAACATTTCTACATATGTAATTATTTCTGTTTTTTTGTGATACCATATTATCTGTGATATGAAGTAATCAAATAAAGCTTTGATTTATTAATTAAAGAAATGGGTTTTTTATTACACCCTTTCTCGTTATTTTACACAGTGCAAGGGACTGTAAGAGTGAATTGTCTGAATGGTTTTGATCTTAGTCTTTAATAAAAATGTACCCCCAACTTGAACTCGCACCGTTGGTGCATCAGCATGAACTGAGTTATAAAACTGTTAAGTACCAAATCGTTCAGAACTTAAACGACAGTGACCACGTACAACCACACTGTTTACCACACGGAACCGAGAGCAATACCTACTAAAGGACGACCGGCAGTCGTGCACCATTTCTGGTGAAGCTGTGCATTGGAGCAGCATGGCTGAAGAGTCCTTCACCACACAGGTTCAAACTGGGATTGAACACCAGCATCATCACGAGCACACAACTGCAAAACTGACGGTGCATCACTGTGACGTGTGATGTCTGTGGACTCGCGTCTCGGTCGGGCAAGGTTTTAATGTGTTGGTCAGAGACATGGGCTATGTAACTGGATTGACTTTATTGAAACAATGAACTTTAACAGAAGTAAACTAAGGTAATACCAGGTGAAGGGGACCTGGGTCTAAACTAGACCAGAGCATATGTGGCTAGGTAGCTATAGTACTAACTGACCCTAATGCTGTTGTCCAGAGAGGTAGTGAGTGAGTGTTAAGGGTTGCTGAAGACTACTTCAAGGGTTGAGGGTCTGGAAGATGTCTTTAAGGTAGTGGTTGTCTTTCGTGAGGAAGGTTGTAGTGAGCAGAGACGCCCAGCACACGAGGTGGTGGTGCAAGCTGCTGAGTATCAACTGGCGAAACAATTGTTTTTTTAACAGACCCTATTGCTAAGTGTTAAGTGTACGTCCGAGGTAGGGACGGGAGTTTAGGTGTGTGTAAGGGCTAGGCCCCATACGCCTGCAGGAAAGTGAATTACATGCAAGGAGACGTGCATCGCGGCAGAAAGGGATTAAAGCAATTGGGGCAATGAACTGCATTCCTAAGTGTTCCTATAGCTGAGACTAAAGTTAGGGGGGGGGGGGGCATAGGCACTGTAAAAACCCTTCCGACAGGAAAGAAGTGCAAATCTTATGCATGCATTACTGGAAATCTAGAAGAAAAAGGGGCGGGACTGTGGGCACAAGCGCCCTTGAGGTTGAACTGATGTAAATATTTCTGCGCAGACGTACCAGCCCAGCACAATAGTATTGACAGCAGCGACTGAATGCAAGGCCCCTATGCTTTCACTCTTCCGCGCTGACACAAGGATCTCCATGCCGTGGGTTAAGGTGGGGAGCCACCTCCTCCCCATCCACCAAAGAAGTCTGTCAGTCGGGGCGAGTTCAACTCGGCGTGATATACGGAACCTACCAGGCCTGATGGTGAATCACCTGGCCCAGGAGTGAAGGCTGATGGCAGGAACTTCAGAGGTCCAATGCATTCCATTCCATTCTTCACGCGTTTAGTGTTAGTCTCGCCAGTTCGACCTCAAATTCAGTGGAAGGTTTGCTGTTGGGAGGTCTTTGGTTGAGGTAGAATTCTATTGCAGACAGTCCTGATGAATGAGGAATATTGAAGTAAAGTGATGTGACATCTATAGTAACCAGGTAAGCATCTTGACGGACGGTGTCCAGGTTATTCAGGCATTGCTTTCTGTTCTGCAGGCGTGGTGTTGCTGTTGTTAGGGAGGGAGCTGGGTCTGAGATGTTGATCAGTATGAATGAGATGAAGTGTTCGAGGGAATGAGAAGGTGGCAGTGAACGGATGGTGGTGCAAACTTGGTTAAAGAGTTGGGTCTAAGGTATAGGCATCGTCCCCATTCAGAAAATTTAACCATTTTGCAACAGTGAAAGATGTTCTGGGCTTTGTACGCAACCTCCGCCTGAAACATTTCTTCGACAATCTGTCGACTACCAAGGACCATTGAAGGGAATGAGCTGCAGAGTACTGCTTCGTATTCTTCAGAGATGCTATTTATTTGGATATTTACCCAACCAAATATTAATGCGACTGATATTTAGTGCTACTCATAACACACTACTCTGTATGTACTATTCAAGGCAAGACAAGTCATCTTTAATATTATGTCTCGAGATGAAAGTATTTCTTTATAGGCCTAAGTGTATTGATAATTTGTTTGTAAATGGTACAATTAACAAAACCATCCAAAATGTTAAATGACACGTAACGAAATATTATTAAAGAGAATCATTGTACATATTATTTGCAAAACTGTTCACATTTTAAAATTTTTTTAATAAATTAAAATGTGATATGATGAAGTGCATAAAATATCACCCAAGGTCAGCTCACAAAAAAAAAATGTAGGTCTAGTTTATCTAAGCACTGTTTTATTTCAATTTTTACAGTCGTCATAAACATACTGAAATACTCTACCTTGTACAAAGATCAAGATAAACCTTTTTTGGTTTCGTTTTAGCTAGAAATAAACTTCAAAGTGAACCTACTTTCACACAAATTTCTTTTAGGAGTCCTTAAAAAAACCCCACATAGTTCTAGTCTTTGTCTGCGACACTGGGCCGCATACAACCATCATCACTATGCAGGACTAATAGTCATCGTATTAGTTGTTTGTGAAAAGTTCCCAACCCAGCCAGGCCCAGAGTTGGAAAAACATGTGCACCGGAACAATAACGAGGAACAACAGGAAGTAATAGTACTCGGTGGACAGCTCTTCCATGCCGAGCGACTCGGTCGCATGTCGAGCAGTTGCACCTGGCACACACGTGGTTCGCAACTGCACTGCAGAGCTTCACTGCATGCGGCTATCTGAAACAATACATACTTCCACAGTTAACTATAAGCATTTTTATAATCAAACTATTACCGCCCGTTAGTGTGGTCATTATGTTTTAAGTTTTTTTAATGTTTGATCCTTGTATGTTTTTAGACTATGTATACAAATTTATTGTGAAACTTTTCAGGCAGATCTGATTATTAGAGAGCCTACATATAAAATTGCTCCAAGCTAGACTGCACAGTCATGACCACACTCGAGCTGAGCGTAATGATGCAATAAGCAGAACGTCAAAAAAAAAAATAGATTGAGGAGTTCGACCGCTTTGTTAACGTTGGACGCCGTGTTGTATAGCCCTGTAATACTGCAGTAAAGTAAACAAATGTGAATCGGCAGTCACCTGTCTGCTGTGGACGTTACCGTAGGTTAGTTGGACGGTAACTGCAATACAGTGCGGTTCGTGGCAAGTTGCACGCGTGGGTTGTGACATCCGACTGTATGAAGGCTTGTGATTTAAGAATGGAGGGTGCAAGTACGAGTTCTTGTGTGCGTCACAGTCGTCTATGTGGCGGGTGTTACCTGGACATTAGCCAGTTTATTGAATTAACGTTGTTTTGGCCTACCTAGGTCAGTAAATTCACATGCTTTCTGTATGTTTTATTATGTGTGGTATATGTATATGGCAGGATTTTGCATTTTGTGGTATGTCAAGGGTTTATATATTTCTGTGTGTGTAGCTATTTGAAAAGTAGCAAACCTAACCGAATTCAACCAAACTTCACAATGTGTATTGCACAGGTTTAGTTTGCACTGCAGCGCGACGAAATACGGTATTTTGTGATGGCAACCCTTTATTTACACATCGTGATGTTAGGGTAGGTCTTTTTGAATGNTGTATTTTTAGTGATTTTACCTCACAATTTCCCTGATCTTCATAGCCCTCCCCAATATCGTATTTGTAGTTTGTATTGGTAATACGTTAATTAATGCCCCTAGTAAATTCACGTTCTGTGTAATTAGTAGAGTACAATTATACCACTTTCTGTGATTTTTCTTTTGTTTTCAGAAAAGTCGCTATTCTTTACAATTACCCTGCAATCTTCTTCCCGGGACTATTGGGCAATGCTTTCACAGCCTTATTTAAAGTGTTGCCAAAACTTTGACGGCACGAGGTGATTGTTGTACAATTTTTGTGTCACATTTAGAAGTTCCTTGAATCTTTTTCACCTTTTCTCTCTGCTTTCTCTTCCTTAACTTTTTGTCTTTGGCGTTGCTGCAACTTGTAAACTTAATGTGTATTTTTCGTTTCCTTGGAAAGCTTCCTCCTTTAAGCATCTCTCTCCCGTTCTTGTGATATGTGCTGGTCCCATTCTTCTTCTTCTTTAAATTTCCTTTCAGCCGTTGACTTGGTCCTACGGTTTGGACATTCATCTGGCAAAGCCATCATTAAGAAAGAAATACTTGAAAATGTAATAAATACTAAATTCGACAGAGGTAATGCAGCAAGAAAAGTTATGTCTACGTATAATGCCATAGTGTAACGGGTGGAACATGTTCTAAATAGGCTAATAAAATCTATAAAAGACATTCAAAACTGATTTAGGTAATTATTAAGTTTCGGGGCTCTCTAAAAAAAACCCAAAAAGTGGTATATTTCCACTCTACTAATCACGTAGAACACGAATATACTAGGGGCGTAGCTTTAAAATAAGTACAACATATTAAAAAAATTGAACAAAATTGTGAAATGACTGTTTAGCCACTTTGTTTAAGTTTCTGAACGAAACGTACTAGACCAACAAAAGTTGCATTAATGGGTTCTGCACAACTTACCTTGTTCATATTCAAGAGGGCGTAATGTTAAAATAAGCAAAACATATTTCAAGAAATCGCAAAATTTGTTTGTTTACGTCTATTTATGTCTACCGCTATTAATAATGGCTGTGCACTGCAAATTCCACGCTATCTAGCGGCCACAGACGTTATCGCGGTCATTTTAACGGACAATTTTTACCCTGGTCAGTCGCTTTCGCGCCTTTGCCGACATGTTTCATGTCATTCTAATCCGGCAGATTTAAAACTGAGAAAGCAAGAAAGAGTTCTTTTATACGTTATATTAGCCTATCAACGAGTGCTTCTGTGTATATATTTGGCTGTAAACTAGTGTTTCTGTACGTTATATTGGAAGATTGTGATTTAATCGAATAGGTGAGGTTGAATTGGCAGTTGACAGAGGTATTGTACCACCCGCCTACATTGGTGAGTAAATTGATATTATTTTGGTGTGTTTAACGGCTCCTTTAAATCTCTAAGATCCTAAATTCGTAGTTTAGTGTAAAAACCAAAAATGCTAGGTTAGTGTAAAACCCTACAATTCTAGGTTAGTTTAAAAATGTACAACAGTAAAATTCTAAAGTAACGTACGATTGTATAATTCTGGGTACATATTAAGAAATTCGTCGTACGTTAATGCCTCTAGTATATTCGTGTTGTACGTGATTAGTAAAAGTGTAAATATACCACTTTTGAGGGGTTTTTTTTAACAGAAAAACCCCTGAACTTAATAAGTTTACTACCACACATATNGGTAAATATACCACTTTTGAGGGGTTTTTTTTAACAGAAAAACCCCTGAACTTAATAAGTTTACTACCACACATATAACCTCACTTTTATGAATTTGTATGCAGTTAGGGCGTTCAAATATAGGTATTATAAAAATTCGTATTTTTTTGTAACAGGTGCGACATTGGCATAACAAAACCTTACACTGCAAACTTGAATTCTTAAATACATACCAGANTTAGTGTAAAAACCAAAAATGCTAGGTTAGTGTAAAACCCTACAATTCTAGGTTAGTTTAAAAATGTACAACAGTACAATTCTAAAGTAACGTACGATTGTATAATTCTGGGTACATATTAAGAAATTCGTCGTACGTTAATGCCTCTAGTATATTCGTGTTGTACGTGATTAGTAAAAGGGTAAATATACCACTTTTGAGGGGTTTTTTTTAACAGAAAAACCCCTGAACTTAATAAGTTTACTACCACACATATAACCTCACTTTTATGAATTTGTATGCAGTTAGGGCGTTCAAATATAGGTATTATAAAAATTCGTATTTTTTTGTAACAGGTGCGACATTGGCATAACAAAACCTTACACTGCAAACTTGAATTCTTAAATACATACCAGAGAAGTCACAACACTACATACGAGAGTACAACAGACATCAACATGTCATAAACTTCACTTCTCATGCGGAGCAAAAGCGCCTGGCCTTGGCTACGCAGCGTGTGCAGCCAGTAAATACAAAACAAAATCCAATAAATCTCAAAAGCTCAATAATCTTCATAATGCGANATTTTTTTGTAACAGGTGCGACATTGGCATAACAAAACCTTACACTGCAAACTTGAATTCTTAAATACATACCAGAAAAGTCACAACACTACATACGAGAGTACAACAGACATCAACATGTCATAAACTTCACTTCTCATGCGGAGCAAAAGCGCCTGGCCTTGGCAACGCAGCGTGTGCAGCCAGTAAATACAAAACAAAATCCAATAAATCTCAAAAGCTCAATAATCTTCATAATGCGANTACGCAGCGTGTGCAGCCAGTAAATACAAAACAAAATCCAATAAATCTCAAAAGCTCAATAATCTTCATAATGCGAAATATCCAAAAACCGAAAGTCAATTCAACTTGCTGAATAGTCAAACGCCACATTCACAAAATGACGTCACATACCGATGTCGAGGTCCAAAACTCCGAACCATCACAGACGGCAGCTACACATGGTATCGGGCACGCATCGGGACACACTGTGTGCGTGTTACGCGGGCCGCACTAGTACAGCGATTGTGGGCTGATAACATTGGCTGTGCCAGACCACACAGGAGTGGTCCACGTCATATTTTTGGTTGTTTTGCATTTGAATTTTGTTGTGCTAATTGTGAATGTTTTTCTGTTGCACACATACTACTTCACCCCATGTGAATGTTGGGATTTTTCCTACTTCAGGCCAAGGCCGATTCATTTCCCATTCTTGCTTCTCTGAGCAAGTTGCTCCATTCTTAATGATCGTGCTATCAACGAGACGTTAAGCCTACCAACCTGGCTATCGCATTTCAAAGGTCTGTCTGTGATATGTAACACACTGACAACATCTAACAATCAAAAACTGAATAAGTCATATCAGTTAATAAACTGCGAGTCACTGCGAACATGCCACTGAGCTGTGGCCTTCTGGAATTCAGTCGTTTGAATTGCAATCTAGTGCTAGGACTAGTACATTCACTGGAATACAGCGGTAATCACAATTACATCAGTGAAAGTTGGTCAATTGGAGGTATTTTGCGGTCAACTAGCCCTTTTAGTCCGAGTGTAACAAATGGTCTACATATTGCACAGGAAGGTTATTTTTGGCCAGCGCCATATACGGAAGGGAACAGTACCCAAAGATCTTCCCTGTACTGTAGGTAACTGATTCGTAAACCGCACTACTGCTCCGTGTTAAGACAGGTTCATATCACTATCGCCGAACACAAAGCCTACAGTTTATTGGTTCTGATAACGAAACTATTTCTTTTTCATATTAAGAATACCATGTATCAATANAACTATTTCTTTTTCATATTAAGAATACCATGTATCAATAGTCTAATTTGCTAAATTTGAGATGGTAAATTAATGTGGGAATCAAATGTTTAAACACTTTTGAAATCAAAATGATAAAATATCCGTGTCCAAAATGTTAAACATTGAAACTGTAAACTCCCCCTGAGACGCTCCCTTAAATGTAATAGCAATGTTGGAAAATATGTTTCATGACTAATACAGTACAAAAAGTGTGGCATTTGATTTTGTGAACCATTAGTATATTTTATTCATATACAGTTTGTTTTATGAAAATAAGAATAACAAATATATTACAGTATCAGTGACATACTTATGCTTCAATTCCACAGTTACACTAGACTAATGCATGAGTAAATGATCCGGTCAATAGGAGTGTTTATTTTTCATATGCAGGAAAGACTAAAAATTATATAAATAGTAGAGCCTCAGCATCACTTTTAAGTGGTCAGTTAACAGCAAACAGTCTATTATATTCATTAAGACATATAGGTATTCTGATCAGCTGATAACTGATAGTCCTAACCTGTCATAAATAGTGACAGATCATGTTAATGCTGGTAGTCTCAGGAGTTCTGGTCACGATATTGGCGAAGAGGGTACCCCCAGTTTACCATACTCTACTTTGTCGTTTCCCTGCAGCTTGTTTATGCTGTTCGGGCACAACCAGTGCCAGTGGTATTCCTCATTCTTGCAGATACTGCAACGAGGAATACTCGTTGGACCCATGTTGTTTACGTTATGGGGTTGGGAATTGTCAGTTACATAACTCTTCCCCTTGGCAGCGGTTCCGTTTGGCCACGACTTATCAGTTGACTTCGAAATCGGGGGTTAACTAGCCCCTTGGTGGTTTCAGTCGGTTTCGCCCCCTTCTCTTCTGATGCACGTGTGTCTGCTTGGTTGCCTTCGCATCCACCTGCACTTACTGGGCACAGTGAGGTTGGACATCCTGTGCTTCTCCACATCCTGTGATACACTCACAATGGTCCTCAGAAATCTCTGGGTTCCATTAAACACCATTGGGCATAAGGTCAATCTATTCTTGGGTCGCAGTCGAGCATTCTCCACGATTGCCTCGAGCACGTCTTCGTCTGGTAGGTGTGGGCAATGCCGGTCGGCTAGGCTAAGTTTACGACTCACGAATATATCGAGGTCTTCGGTGATGGCTTGTACCTCTGTAAACAATGCTATCTGCTGTTTCAATGTGATATATGTATGGCCGTGAATTTACACACATCCATCTCCCATGACTGTCGTACTCGGAGTCGGATCCCCACCAAGCTTTCGAATCGCCTAGCAGCTGGTAACCAATGAAACTCGCCCAATCCTCTCCATTAACACTGTATCATTATAGGCAGGTGGTACATTCTTTGAGGAACGTGCGTGCATCCTCAGTTATTTAGCTGGAAAAGTTCGGGAGTGTCTGGAATTTCACAGGTGACACACAATTCTGTATTGTTCGAGTTGGCCTATACTCGGGAACTGATGGCCTTGGTGTTACTAACTGTTCTATGCCTGCTCCTATAGTTTCCCGTCATGGAGGAATATATTGTACAGTTTCAGTTTCTTATACAAGGAGACTGGGTAGCCTCATTATATTTTGCGAGAATAGATCGTACTTCCCTTGTATTTGTATGGGTTCCAATATGGGTACACATGACGAATGAGGCCATGTGCATTTGTTTACATTTGACACAAATTAATGTCCCTTTGTGAACATTCTGCCACTTTTCCGAGGATATGGATGTGGGAGAAAGCCCCCAGGACACCATCTACAGTATTATACACCTTCTTTCGGGATTTACACAATACTCACCCTGACACACTAAGCCCTGTTTGGTGGTTGGTGTGGTTACTCACCAATTGCTGGTAGAAGCTCGTGCTTTGGTGGCTTAGGCTGGTATTTTGTCCATGGTTCTGTGCATTGCACGCACTTGAATTAATGTTATTGGATGGTAGCTCACTCTGTATTGTAGAGGCAGCTGTAGTGTATCACTCGTTGATATTTCACACAATGCATGGAGTCTGTGCCGACACCCGCACACGTGGATCGTGTACAATGGTAGCCGACTGCTGTGATAGCTAGCAGGGGCAGGAAATATTTATCGCAGTCGGTGGGTGGGCCCCTGCATATCTCTGTGTGTATGTTGTACTTGTCGAAGGGATCGAGCGCCCAGCATTTCCTCCCCTGATCACCTATTTGACTAGTGTATGGTAGAGATGGATGGTATGCCATTTTTCAAAAGTTCTGTGAATTCTACACGATGCATTACATGTGGTTGCACACAGTAGAAGCGGCCTCTCTGATGCTGTGCAGTAACTCGGTCTTCAGTTGTTGTCGTGGACAATCTTGCAGGACGACAGCAGCAGTTTGTGGGCTCCTCACGCACATGGAGAATATCAATTGGTTCAGTTGTTTACCATGTTGCGGTTGAACGAGGTCGTGCACATGTGTGTGGGAGGCGACAGATTGTCAGTGTCATCAGAGTCTTTTATCCCGCGCTGTTCCGATCTACGCTACAAAATTGCAGTACGGACTCAGTTTTTCTGAGTGAAGCGGAGAAACTGTCATTTCTTCTCTGGATATTGTACACATGTGATTCTTACGTTGTTTTTCGTCACATTAGTTGAGCAAGTCATTTAACGTGGATTGAGCAGTATGGAACAAATAATACAGGCACTGCTCAGTGTTCATGTTAATAAAAGTTCAAATGTAGCACAAATATTGTGACTTTGAATGGAATGGGCGCCAACTCACCTTGTGAGTACAAGATCACTGTTCTGAGGATCGTGGGCCGAGCGACAACAAGGCTGTATACCCTGAACACACAGCACAAAACTTACAGTAAAATGTAAATACAACTAGGATATTCAGACTCCCCAGCAAGCCTATGTGCGAGAACACCAGTAGTCGGATGCCAGTGCCAATTTCTGCCCAGGGTTCGCCCCCTGCTGGAGTGGACCCCTCACAGTGGTACAAAGGGTGGGGAAGACTGACTATATCATCCAGATGGGTACGCGAAGGCAAGTTAAATTACATTGTCACGACCTAAGGGCCACATCCGAGTACCGACACAGTCTGCCGCGACGCCCCAAGGTAAAACCAGTCAGCGGCAGCCAACCGAAATAGTCCCTGCCGATACGGGATGGCAATCACCGGCATCAGGCACACGTGGACTACCAGGTCCACCAACACCGACGCCCTCAAGGACAGCTGGGTCGGTAGCTGACATGTCGGCACCATGGGACGTGGGGACATCCGACTACATGGAGAGCGCCTAGAATGACGACCGACCATCAGAACCCGCCACGCCCAGTTACGCGACATCTGAGACCCACCTGTCACACCTGCACTCCTAAGTAACCCATTCCAGACTGCCAGGTCATACGACTCATCGGTGGCCAGGTCAATTTATGGGTCGAGCATCTCTTCAATGGGGCGGCCATACCCCCTTCAGCAGTGTCGAAACTGGCAGAAGAGGTACAGCAGCAACAGCAGTAACAGCGGCAGCATCTCGATGGTGGCAGGGCCATCAACCTTCCGAGCAGGTTTAGAACTAGCCGACCGACTCCACCTAACCAGTAGGATCTCCCCTGCCAAGAGTAAGTTGAACCAACACCAGTTGGCATACAACCCTGCAGCAGGGCGATCCAGCTCATTTCGCCGAGATGTCTGCACCAGCAGCCGAGATGCCGCTCAATCACCTGCTGCACCACACAGCCTTGAGCCGCCCCTGACTGCTGTGACTGTGACATCTCGGAGGGGAGGTCATTTTAAGTAGACCGCTTTTGCATGGTCTGACACGGCCACTGTCCTCACGTTATCGACCCACAGTCGCTGTACCAGTGCGGCCTGTAAAACACGCATGTCGTGCATCCCGATGCGTGTCCATATCGTTCACTTGGGAACGGGTCATGACCCAATACCGAGTGATCCGACCGAGTGCCTGTGGCGTCCCTAGGGAGATCTGTTTAATTATAAATGGAATTAAGTGTTAGAATTTGCAGTAAATAGCATTACAGTTTATCGCCCACGGGCAAATGTTAGTGAAATTCGCCCTTAGGAGATTACGAAGTAATCGCAGAATAAATGCATGCCATGTGCATATTTAATGTAATGTAGAGTATCTAGGCTAGGGTATTTGAAGTGTTCTATATAATTTTCCTAGTGCAATTGTGTTTCTAATCAAGTCAGGATCTACAGGATTAGGAAAACTTGCTCAGAATGTTTCAGTGTTTTATGTGTGTATGTTCCAAGTTCTGTGTTAATGAGGTCAGTTAATTAAATTACCTCACTGAGTGGAGCGAGCTCTTGGCAAGGACGCCGCCTGCGCCATCTCCGGCAGTCTGATTACACGAGTCTTATGTGCTGCACGTGCATCGCGTCGCGGGGGACTTTCAAACTTTGATCTAAACACTTAACTGCAATATGTAATGCAATTTACTGGATGTTTTATTTAGTTTACCAACAGTCTTCCCGCTTTAATTTGCATTGTATACATGTAACTGTGTATACTATTCGATAATACAATTTACTTGAGTTAACAGAAATTTGTGAGTTCTCATTTAGTGCTGTATTCCAGGCCCTGACCGTATCCAGGAAGTCATCGACGTCTCAAGGAGGCAGCCTGTATGTATAAGGTATAAAGGCAATATTAAGGTGCAATGGAGAGCCTGAATACCCTGGCTATATATTATGTTTTCCTGTAAATTTGTATAATGTGTGTCAGAGGATACAGACATGTGGTTCTTCAGCCCACGATCCTGAGAACTGTGACTTCATGCTCACCCAGTGATCTGGCGCCCATTCTATTCGAAATAGGAATACTGTGTAATATTATGATTTTTCTTAACATAGTGGGCGGACGACATCCGCATTACTATCCCCGACTGCTCAGGTAACATTACCTTGGTATTTCTATTGTCACTGTAAATAAAGTACTCTACCTAGAGGGGGTGAAAAATCACTATATAAAGCCAGGGCCCGAAATACAATACTGTTAAATGAGAATGCACACTTGAAGTTAACTCTAGAAAATTTGTATTGTCGAGATCAGCATACAAAAACACATATAAGAATCATATTTAAGCGGATCTGGCTCACAAGAGAAACCAGCTGCCATAACAGTAAAACGCAATGGAAATGGCAAGAAGAAAAATTAAGAGTAAATAATCCTACAGAGTCGGAAACGAGCTGATGGAGGAGTGCTGCGAAGGTGGGGATACTACGGAGAAAAGCACAGAGGTTCCGGTAAACATAGTTAACCAATTGCCCTGAATGATGAGAACAAAGTGTGAAAGTCCCACGCGATGCGACGCACGTGCAGCACCGACTACCCATGGAATCAGACTGCTGCAGATGGTGCAGGTGAGCAGTGTTCTCGCCAAGAGCTTGTGCCACTCCGCGAGGTACTTTAATTAACTGAACTCATTACATTACATGTAAAACATATACACAGCAAACCACTGAAATGTTCGGGATGTCTATACCTGATCCTGTAGATAGTTCAGAGTTCTTAATTATGAGCTTATTTACATACAAATTCTTACTATTTTTAGTGCCTCGAAAATCACGTGATAAATTTGTGTCTGACAAGTTTTGGGGAACTCCACGACCGGAAATGTCAAGTTGAATTAAAGGCTAAGTATTCTTTATTTAATATTTGGTTCATCCAGATGCACACTTACTCTCTAAAAATACATATAACTCTTCAAACAACATGGCCCTGATATTCTGTGCTTAATTAAAAATGCATGTGGCCCAGTGTTTACTCTACTGTTATCTTACAATACCATAAGGGCGAGCTACACTAACACTTACCCATGGGCTTTATAAAGAATACTGCATTTTATTACACATATATCCATTTTATTCATATCNACTCTCTAAAAATACATATAACTCTTCAAACAACATGGCCCTGATATTCTGTGCTTAATTAAAAATGCATGTGGCCCCTGTGTTTACTCTACTGTTATCTTACAATACCATAAGGGCGAGCTACACTAACACTTACCCATGGGCTTTATAAAGAATACTGCATTTTATTACACATATATCCATTTTATTCAATTTAAATGATTACTCTACAGGTGCCACAGACACTAAACTGGCTCGCTCGATTCTGGGGTATGCCAGCCCACTGTTGCATCGGTCCGCACTAAATCCGTGTTCTGAATGCTGCACTGTTGCAGCAGCTGTGTGCCAGTGACTTGGTGACAGTGGTTTTTCCTAATCACGCATGAGTGGTCCTCGTCAAAGTTTTTAAGGTTTTGTTTTTGACATTTCTATTTTCAATCTTTTACGATTGTATTGATGTATATTTTGTTTGACATGGTTGCTTATGGCCGTGAACATGAAGTGTTGGCCATTATTAAAAAAAAATGAACAAGCAATGTTTGGTAGCCTTTTAATAAGTTTTATTGTTTATGTTTTTGTCACATGTTTGAGTCTCATTACAGTTGCTGATGATCTTTGAGTTGTTGGTGCAGCAGAAATGGATTTGAAGGACAGCGTTTCTGCAAAATCGGAGAATACTCTAGAGGAAATGAAGGTGAGAAAGATGATGCTGTGGAGTACTTTATTTTCTTACTACTGCTGCTGTTATTTTGTTGTTTTATTAACTACATGAGAGTATGGTAATCGTGTAGAGATTTGTTGTTAAGAGTCAAATTTGACATCGACATTGGGTGCGTTCAGATGGCAAAGCACTGCTTCAGTGCTCCAGTTTGTGCCATAGAAAAGAGATGGTTAGTGCAGTGGAGGTTCTGCTGAATTATTCTGCTGCAGGTGACATTTTCTTTTTTGGTAATTATTGAGAATAGGGGCTTCGTAATCTAACCTAGGATTATAGGGTTTTAATCTAACCTACGATTTCATTCCAATATCAACAGCGATATATTTACATATCTTATAAACCATCTTTGCACTTCATTTAATGTCTTCTGCTAGCAGTGAAGAATTTTCTGCTGCAACCGCTACAGAAGTGTTGCCTTGCAGCAAGGTTGCTGAATGCACCCTGTTTGTGTCTCATTTGACCTAGAGAGTGCTTTCTCGTGTGCTCTTGTTCTCACAAATGACGTTGCAGAGAAAGTGCTGTGATAGTGTCAATTTATCTAAGACCATAAGGGACTTGGCTACCAGGGTCCACGCCACTGAGTTTAGCTGCCCCCTTACCAAATGTCCTGAGTGTTGCTCATATGGATAGCCGAGGCACCTGACAGCCTACTGTCCACAACAGCAGCAGAAACAGAAGNATGTCCTGAGTGTTGCTCATATGGATAGCCGAGGCACCTGACAGCCTACTGTCCACAACAGCAGCAGAAACAGAAGCAGGAGTCAGAAAAGAGGCAGCAAGAGGAAGAACAAATGGCTTCCATAAACTCAATCAAGCATTTGCGGGAAGAAAATTGTGAGCTTCGTGCATATGCCCAACAACCGAGATAGCACATCTATGAGCTGATGCTGCACACTTCACAAAGCAGTTGGAAAAAGCACATGATGTGCAGGGAATGCAGCCCAGACGCCCTGCGCACACTGTGACACACAGNTGCTGCACACTTCACAAAGCAGTTGGAAAAAGCACATGATGTGCAGGGAATGCAGCCCAGACGCCCTGCGCACACTGTGGAAGGAGTCCACAGCATGGAGCCAGTGCAGTGATGGCCCCTCTGAGCGGTGGCTCCGAGTATGCTAGTCCCATGAAGGATGTACTTCGGGAGGTGAAGAACCAGCTGCGTGAGCTCGCGAATGAGACTGATGCAGTAAACAGGAGCTGCCAGCTCTTCAGGAGGATCCTGCCACAGCCCCCACTCCACAACATATTTCTAACGCACCAACGACCATATTCTAATAGATTGAAAGAATCCAGCACTACTGCAAACAGGGGTGTACACAAAACTGGCATATTGCTAGGCGTGCAGTGAAAAGAGAAAAAGATGCCTAACTTGACGTCAGGTTAGGAGGGCAACACAGCAGCGGTGGAACCTACCGATAGATAGTTTCAAGGTCCTTCTGTGGTTGGTTGTTCATACACAGTAAGGGCTTTTAAGATACAGTGACAGGAAGAAGTCCTGGTATGACATGAGAATGTCGGGCAGAGTATTTCAAGGACATCTGGTGTGGCTGTACAACCCACGGAGGCAGTAATGGTGCTGCCCAAAGCTACAGAAGCTTGAGAAGACCTCAATAAGATTCAATTATGTAGTCTTTCAGATTGGTCGTAAAGGCTCTCGGGCGAAGTCAGTTGTCCACATCGATCAACCGGCACTCTATAAATGTCCATGTGTTGCAGAGTCAGTTCTGTACGAACAGACTTGAGGAGATTANCGAAGTCAGTTGTCCACATCGATCAACCGGCACTCTATAAATGTCCATGTGTTGCAGAGTCAGTTATGTACGAACAGACTTGAGGAGGTTGCAGTGTTACATGCTTACTACTCTGCATCACTTAATTTGACCCATCTTGCTTGAGTGAGTGAAAGGGTGTGTCAAGACCAGGTAAGTGGTAGCATGCGGAGATTTACACGGGCGAGCTGCTATATGCACCAGATGATCCTATCAGGACTCCCGTGCTTCTGCCCGTGGGTGGATTGGATTTCTGGGGTTACCTTTTAAAGAATGTTCTGGTCATTGCTCTAGTCTCTCTCAGTGAAACTCGGGGTGCGGGGAGCCTACATCGGGCTAGTGAGACTACTTAAGCTGCGGTGGACCTCCGAGCAGAGAGTTTTAGAGTTTGGAGGACTGTGCGACCTTAAGTAAGACAGTGGAGCGACGAGCCAGCAAAGCGACAAGTATCAACGACAGTGACCAGCGAGAGTGAAGTCTGCAGATTGCGAGCTCGGTACAGCAAAGAGTGAGACTGATGGACAGAACTATTGAATATGTGTAAATAATGAGTGTGAATTGACTGTAATCAATATAGAGACATTGATAAAGTACTTTAATTATATGTGAGATAGATGTTAAATATTGTGATCAGCGAGAACAAAAAAGTAAGTTGTAAATAACAGCTGTCTGAATTAATTAAATATCAAATTTATTTCTTTTATGTTTGGCAAGACCTCCATCTCACAAGGTGGATAAGCCCCTAGCTTGCTTGTAACAATACTGATCAGTAGTATATTTTACTGTATTTATTGGAGGTTAATTTTGCATTTGGCATATTCCTGTAGAGGTCAGATAATAAAATGTTTATTAATATTTGGTGTTATGTGCAATCATTGTTGATCTACTATTAAGTACATAAACAGTGGTTGTGCACTGGCGTGTATTATTTGTGTCCTATTCACATCTGTTGTGATTGGGTGTGTGAGTTGTGACAGGACAAACAGATAGTTGAGAGGTTGTTGCTGTGTTTCAGGTGGAGATTAAAGATGAGATCGAAATATTTGATGAAGTTATAGAACAAACAGCAAACTCTCCTCTGGCAGCTGCTGTGTTTGATGCCCCCAGCGCCAGTCTCCAGGTGAGTGTGGAGACGTAATGACGCAGTATTCTTAATTTTCAGGGCCGGGACACGTGTTTCAATTTCGTTCGTTTTTCTTAAGCTTTCCTAAGCTTCGTAATATTTTTATCGGGTTTGAAGTTAAAAGCCGTGGTGGTTTGTTTTTCCGTGATAGTTGTTTATCCGGCAGACGTTTGCTGTTTACGTTTATCAGGAGTCTGTTTACAGTTTCGCTTCGAACGTCGTAGTTTTCAGTTTTTGTTAAGCGTCAGCATTATTTAGAAACTTTCAGTCTGCGCCGTACAAATTTTATACGAGAAGTTCGTTTATCTGGATGTTGACGGTGTCGACAGTTTTAGTTCTTACAACGCAGTTTCGATAACGTGCGGAGCAGTGTCGATAACGTGTTGAGAGCGTGCGTGGCTCGTCAGGCCCTTATCTCAGGAGAGGGGGGTGAGAGGCAGCACAAAGACGCGTGTGCCTGTCGCCCTACAAGCAGTGCTTCAGGTCAGTCGCCCTTGAGGGCAGATCAGTGCAGGTCAGTTGGAAGGAAGCAGGCGGCGAAGTCATTCATCTTACAATGCTCGCCTAGGCCGCGTCGGGTGTGACGAGAACCCCCATATCGGTAACTAGACTTTGATATTTTATTTCTCCGCCAGTGTGGGAGGTTGCTGCATGTCGTAATTATTCAGAACAGTCTTTAAGAACATAATACTCCATAAATGACTGTGACTCTGTTCTGCCCATATCTATTTATCTGTGCACGGCTTTGACTGACTCTCTCGGAAGTCCGGGATTGGTTTCCCGTGACTTGTACTTTCCCTGCGACCTCGGCTGGCGTTCCTTGTTGGAGAGCGCGTCTCCTCGTCCTGCTTCCAACTCGCGTTTCTGCCTTCCTCACCACGCAAACTGCCACTACGTTTTCGGAAATGAACTCATAAGTTCTCGGCACTTTTACTGGGTTTGTCTCAGGAATTTACACATGAAGTTTCAGCTGTTCCTGGGTTGTCTCCTCGGTGACGTCACTATTGACTCACTGACTGACTGCTCGCCTCGTCGCCACATGGCGCAAGACTACGTCTTCTCGGGAAATGGTGCCTCTCGAACTGGGGCTGCCACTCGTCTCCGGGAATTTACTCATATTCTCGGCACTGTTCTCGTCACACGACTGATTACTCCCGTGTCTGATTCGCCTACCGTTTCGGCTGCATCCATCTCATCTCGGGGCTGTACCGCTGAACAACTCCCGTCTCGGCTGGCGATAATTGCTCCCAGACAACTGACTGCAAACAACTGATTGTACGTTACTGCCTGGGTCGGGTTTGAACTCGGGTCCGGTGATACGACTGCCCGAACGACTGACCACAAAATGACCCCGAACCTTGGCTGCTCCTTAATTTAACCCGTCTCCCGCTATATTCAAGTTGGCTGTCAGCAGTTTGTCTCCGAGAGGAATCGGGAATTCCCCCGTGTACTTCGGGGTTTTTTGTGTAGGATTTCGTGTCTCGTCAGCTGCTCGTGCACTCCAACTCGGGTGGAGGGAGGTTGGGATAGGACGTTTCCGGGGATTCCTGTAAGCTGTGTCGGCAGTAATTCTCGTCGGGGGCACCCCCTGTTTCCTTCGTAGAGGGCTAATATCAGCTAATTCTAGGGACTTACCTTGTTTCTCTCAACTTTCGGTTCTTCCCCGCGTAGTTTAGTTGTCACCTGTTTGTCCTTGGTAACTGTAGCAGGGTGTGAATACAGCACACTGCCTATCCCCTGTACCCGTCATGCGTCAAGTTTATTTAACTTGTACAGTGGTTGAGCCGTGTAGTCTATCTTGCTGGGTGATGCATTACAAGAGTACACTGCATTTATTGTGAGTGATGGTGTTGGTACTTGGTGCAGTTTGTAGCCGACTTTCTGGACGTTACTAGTGGAGTTAGCCATTGTACCAGAGGTGACATCTTGAGTACCAGTGGCGTGCTAATGATGATACTGCCGCTACTGGCCTTGTTAACAATCTTCTNAGTTTATTTAACTTGTACAGTGGTCGAGCTCCCTTGTAGTCTATCTTGCTGGGTGATGCATTACAAGAGTACACAGTGTTAGGGTGTGTTCATGCACGCAGCTTTGCTAAGGCCTGCCTACACCCTCGCTACAGGCTGCTTGCCTGAAATGTCTCGTATAACTTGTGCGTGGTTGATAGTGTGTGTATGATGTGCTAGTTATTTGTTGTTCTTTCCAGATGGTGAATGAAGATCTGTGTATAAATGAGGCTCCAGTAATGCCTCTGCCCTGTGATATTGTTTTCCCGGTTATTAAAGAAGAGATCAGACAAGAATTTGCAGTAAGTACACATTGCTGGGTAGTAATTATGCACGTTGAGGTCCGACTACTTGTGTTATTTGCATGATGTGTGTATAATGACATGTTGTGCCTTCTGACTGAAAAAGAAACCCAAGTAGTATCTAGGATAAAAGATTTCTTTAATTTGATTGAAGACAAAATTGCTAATTTTGCTTAACCATATCTGCAAATGTGAGACTTTTGTCTTCACAAAGTGTTTTGTTTTGAGGCTTTTGTTAACAGGGCATGCATCAAATTTTGCAAAGAGNTTGAGACTTTTGTCTTCACAAAGTGTTTTGTTTTGAGGCTTTTGTTAACAGGGCATGCATCAAATTTTGCAAAGAGTCTCAGTCCCTGAAAATGAATTAGAAAAATTGTGTTTGAAGTATTTTTTTTCTGTGAAAACAGTGTTTCTCTCCGGCATAAAACCAACTCGATATTTAAATGAAATATTAATTTAATTCCATAGGCGTGTGGGTGGGAGGGTGGATGGACGATGAATGATGTAGGATTGAAGCTCAATGTTTGTGGTACATGTACTGGTTTCACAATAGATGAAAACAGAAACACTTGCAACAGTACCAAGTAAAAAAAAATACGCACGTACCATCAGTAGGCTAGAGAGGAATAAACTGCATCGCGGGGATAGGATTCGGAGCATAAACTTGAGATGTTATCAGTCTAATGTTTTGAATTATCATCACTTTGAAAATAGTGCGTGAGCCACTTAAGAAACCCAAGTTTACATGGCCTATNGTCTAATGTTTTGAATTATCATCACTTTGAAAATAGTGCGTGAGCCACTTAAGAAACCCAAGTTTACATGGCCTATCGTAACACAACTTGTGTGAAGAATTTGTTGGAAATCGGTTGATTGGTCTCCAAGAAATGGTAGAAATACTTATTTCATTACTCTGTGCTGTCTTGCAAAATTGCCTAAAAAAAATTGTCTCTGTATACAATGTTTGTTATAGGTACTGTCATAAAAGTTTGGTTGAATTTTGTCAAATTGTTAAANAAAAATTGTCTCTGTATACAATGTTTGTTATAGGTACTGTCATAAAAGTTTGGTTGAATTTTGTCAAATTGTTAAATAGATAGGCCAAATTTATGAAAACATTTATCTGGCTGCCATTTTGAATATCGTTGTTAGACCCCACTTAAATCGTGTAACTTTGCATGTCATTGCGTAGCACTATTGGTGTGCAGAACTTGGTGGAAATTAGTTGAATCGTTCTGGAAATATGACAAAATGTTCAAATTTATCACCTGGCACTAATTTGCTGGGAAAAGAGTGTGTATGTATTACATCACCGGGGGAACGGCGTACGTCCAGGCAGACGGCCATTCGACACTGAGAGTACCAGCAAACGCATCTCAACACCACCAGTCGACTGTGTCTGGCGCCTAGTCGGGTTATTCACCACCTTTAATTATTCCTACCTCTTGTATACCGCCCCACAAAACCTAAGCCCAACCCACACAGAGTGTTATTGGTTTAATGATTCCCGGGATGTAACATGGTGCCCTAAATATTTTGAAATACATAACATAATTGAAAACTTTAAAAGTTGGGTGCCCTTACTAAGTTCTGTATGTGAACTTCATTTAAGGGTTTTAAATAAGGGGGTGCATGCATCCAGACAGTCATTCTTATGATTTCATAAAGCTTATCTTTCCACGGAAAACAAGCTAAAAAAAACTTCACCATTTTATTATGTTTTCTTCAAGTGGCACCGACACAGTCAGTTGTGCACTGAAGGATCTTTGGTCAACTTTTAGGCTAAATATTGAATTACGGTGCCAGTGAAGGGTTGTAACTGCTTGCCTGAAAAAAAAAAAAGGGAATGAATATAGGTTTGCATTTACTAAGGGCCAGTTATATGGTTTTGCTTTTGATAAATGGTTTGAAATGTATAGGAAATATTGATAGGATTTTCTTGTGACCATTTCTGCAATTTAATACTTTAATAGTAATTATTTTTTTTTTACTTCTGCTACTTCTTGAATTCAATTCTGTTCTGTCTCACACTAACAAAAAAATTACAGGGTGATTGCAAATCAGGAACTATTGGGGACCCTGTAAGAATTATTGGGCATTGCATTAGTAATTCCAGTGGCTGTCCTGTTTCAGTTAACTATATAACATTAGTACATAACTTACATCTTTTTGCTGTGCGCTGGTAAAAGTCTGCACCACAATCAAATACTAAAGGAAGTACACTGTCAGTGCTGTGTTGCTGGTGTGTCTAGGTTTCTCAGTTTTGCTCCCCAAAGTTGCAAGCTGTGACTTTGTGTTGTACAATAATGTGCTTCTCTTTTGTGATACACCAGATGTTCAATTATTAAATTTAGTGATTTTTCTGTAAAAAAAACCCCGGAAAATGGTATATTTCTACTATACTAATGATGCAGAACACGAATAGACTAGGGGCAGTAACGTCCGACTAACATAAAGACCAAAATCGACAGTGGGGAGGGCTATGAAGATCAGGGAAATTGTTGGGTAAAAACATCTGGATAAACCTTGTTTGCATTACGTAATATAACTAAAATTGCACGTTAAGCTACCTGNATTGTTGGGTAAAAACATCTGGATAAACCTTGTTTGCATTACGTAATATAACTAAAATTGCACGTTAAGCTACCTGATAATTTAGGCATTATGTTTGCGTTACGTTTTTAGTTTACGTTACGTGTTAACTGTACGTTACGCGTTAAGTTTATATTATGTGTTCAGTTTACATTACGTGTTAAGTTTGTGTTACGCATTAAGTGCACGTTACGGTAACTAATATTAACATGTGATTAATACTGTAATATGTGCCCACCTAACTGAAGCTATTCCCACGATGGATGAATCACTATTTAAGATTTGAAAACTTACCTAGGATTTTAGGATTGTTACCTACCCAACTATCTTAGGTTAGTTTAGAATTCTACAATCCTAGGTTAGTTTAGAATCCTACAATCCTAGGTTAGTTTAAAATTCTACAATCCTGGATTAGTTTAGAATCCTACAGTCCTAGGTTAGCTTACAATTGAAACTAGTCACTTGTCCATCGTGGGGTTAGGTTTAGTTAGATTAGGTGTGTACATATTACACTAATCATGACTCGTTAATATTTCTAACCTATTCGTGTTCTGCATACTTGATAGAAAGGAATTATACAATTCTCTGGGAAGTTTTCTTTGTTACGAAAATATATTAATATGGTTAAGTGTTCTCTACGTGTTAAGATTATGTTACGTGATACTATTATGTTACGTGTGAAGTGCACATCATGTTAACTAAACCTAACCCCACGATGGATGAATCACTATTTAACATTTCAAAACGAACCTAGGATGTTAGGAGTGTTAATTAACTACCCAAAAATACTATGGTGGTTTAGAATTCTACAATCCGAGGTTACTTTAGAATTGAAAGTAGTGATTCAACCATCGTGGGGTTAGCTTTAGTTATGTTTAAGTGCACATATTATGGTGTTAACGACACATTAATCATTTTAACATAATCGTGTGAAAATATACCATTCACNATTGTTGGGTAAAAACATCTGGATAAACCTTGTTTGCATTACGTAATATAACTAAAATTGCACGTTAAGCTACCTGTTAATTTAGGCATTATGTTTGCGTTACGTTTTTAGTTTACGTTACGTGTTAACTTTACGTTACGCGTTAAGTTTATATTATGTGTTCAGTTTACATTACGTGTTAAATTTGTGTTACGCATTAAGTGCACGTTACGGTAACTAATATTAACATGTGATTAATACTGTAATATGTGCCCACCTAACTGAAGCTATTCCCATGATGGATGAATCACTATTTAAGATTTGAAAACTTACCTAGGATTTTAGGATTGTTACCTACCCAACTATCTTAGGTTAGTTTAGAATTCTACAATCCTAGGTTAGTTTAGAATCCTACAATCCTAGGTTAGTTTAAAATTCTACAATCCTGGATTAGTTTAGAATCCTACAGTCCTAGGTTAGCTTACAATTGAAACTAGTCACTTGTCCATCGTGGGGTTAGGTTTAGTTAGATTAGGTGTGTACATATTACACTAATCATGACTCGTTAATATTTCTAACCTATTCGTGTTCTGCATACTTGATAGAAAGGAATTATACAATTCTCTGGGAAGTTTTCTTTGTTACGAAAATATATTAATATGGTTAAGTGTTCTCTACGTGTTAAGATTATGTTACGTGATACTATTATGTTACGTGTTAAGTGCACATCATGTTAACTAAACCTAACCCCACGATGGATGAATCGCTATTTAACATTTCAAAACGAACCTAGGATGTTAGGAGTGTTAATTAACTTCCCAAAAATACTATGGTGGTTTAGAATTCTACAATCCGAGGTTACTTTAGAATTGAAAGTAGTGATTCAACCATCGTGGGGTTAGCTTTAGTTAGGTTTAAGTGCACATATTATGGTGTTAACGACACATTAATCATTTTAACATAATCGTGTGAAAATATACCATTCACNTGTTTAAGTGCACATATTATGGTGTTAACGACACATTAATCATTTTAACATAATCGTGTGAAAATATACCATTCACGGGGAGGTTTTTGTTTCAGAAAAAAACCGCCACTCTGGTTAATTGTACGTTACGTTTAATTATACGTCACGCTAACGGTTGTGCGTAATTACTAAAATAGATATATAACATTTACCGGGAAGATTTACAGTAAGACATTTACAGTAAGACAGTCCTCTTGGTTGTTTTTCATTACGTTACGTTACAGTTGTAAATGTACTTACCTAGGTAGGCGGTGGATAGAGTTGTCCCGCTGCGAGTAAGAAATGATGAAGACGCTCGCGTTCGTCGGGGTACCGGTGACGAAACATAAACTCCGCCAAGTACCCCACGAAATGCGGCGTTCTCCGACCACACCGCGGAAGACGGTGCCTCACATCACGCCACACACGCTCTATTCTTTGGATATTCGCTTCTGTAACGGGATCTATGAAATTCATGCTATGATTCACCCAAAGATGCTCATAGCAGCACTCTGAAAGACAATTATATGCACGCCAACAATCACTTATAATTGTCGTTGCAGGCTCTATGTATCAGGAGCGTTGTGCTAGTTCAGTCAACGACAGGAACAAGAAATATATGATTAGTACGTCTCTCGGTCCGCCGAAAACCCATTAACCCTGAACTTTTCGACCCCTATTATATTTACATTTACCGAATTTAGCTTCATCTATTTCCACGATAAAACCCACCCCCACTATTTTACGCTCTGTCTCACGCATACACCATTCAACTATCACCTCGCGACAAAAGGACAAACAATCCACTACGGTTGGCAAATTGATGTGACACATACGAATAATGTACTTGGTGCGAGGATGTGGAATAGTTAAATACAAATAAGTAATCTTGCAAATAATCTGAACTGATAAATGACTTTTTTCCAAACCACGTGTTGTGCCGAAATGATTTTCTGAAATTACGAAGCACTTTGTATTTTTTACCGACATGGGTTCTAACAGACCGTTGACAGCAAAAGTAATCACTGTCCTCTGCCAATTCAATTACCGTCGTGCATTTGTTGCGCCTTACCTCATTTGACAGTACCCCGTGATCTACCAAAAAGTCAAACAAAAGTGACCAAACCATTGTTATTTCTGCAAATTCGAAAACGTCTAGGCAACACCCTCCACATAGGAGACACTCACGCACAGAAGCACTCATACTCGAACCCTCCATTCTTCAATCACAAGCCTTCCCACGGCAGGATTTGAACAACGCAACCGAACGCTCCAACACCTTACTCACCGTGAACCGCACTACTTGCCGGACACCGGCATACTGACGTACCACTCGTAATGACATCCGTGGCCTCTGGTAGCGTGGGATCAGTAATGTGTGGCCATTAGTAATGGTGATCAACGTAAACAAACTGGCCGAACTGCTCGTACATTTCGCAATTTTGTTAAATTTTTCTATATGTTTTATTTATTTTAACATTACGCCCTCTTGAATATGAACAAGGTAAGCTGTGCAGAACCCATTAATGCAACTTTTGTTGGTCTAGGACGTTGTAATGATGCAGTATTATTAATTTTCGGGACACGTGGTTCATTTTCTTTCGTTTTGCCAGGCTTCGTATTTTTTTTATCGACATTCAAAATTCAAGCCGTAGTGGTTCGTTTATCGTTATCAGACATACGTTTGCCGTTTAACATTTATCAGGCATCCAGTTGCCATTTTCAAAATCTTAGTTTTTGTTAAGCGTCAGCATTATAATACTAACTTTCAGACTGCATTAACAGTTTTGCCCGACAAGTGCAATAATTTTTTACTAGTTTCAGATAACGTGGGAAGAGCATGCGTGGCAGCCCACGCCAGGCCCTTATCTGAGGAGAGGGGGGTGATGGGCAGCACAAATACTTGTGCGCATATCTCCGGTTGTCAGTCGATAACAAGCAGTAGACGCTCAGCAGCGACTCGCCGAGGCCGCGTCGGTCGTGGCGCTTTACCCCCACACCGGCAACTTTATTAAACTCAATTATTTCTTAGCCGGTGTGGGAGGTCGCGAGATACTCGGTCGATGCAAGTTTTTGTGAAGTAAGTTAATCAATTGACCCCTGTGGCGCTGCTCTTTACTTTGTCTGTTTCTGTAAACTGATTCGTACTCTGCATACCTGAAGATCGTATGTGAACTGTTTCACTTGATTTTATTTCATATTTAATTGGCTTCCTTTTAAAAGAGTCTCGTGTTACNAAGATCGTATGTGAACTGTTTCACTTGATTTTATTTCATATTTAATTGGCTTCCTTTTAAAAGAGTCTCGTGTTACTACCTCTGAGCTAGCAGAGTGGTAGTTTCCAGCCGTCAATACCTTGACGTGCCACATTACAACGTTTCCTTCAGAAAACTCACTGAACTTAATAATTACCTTCAGTTTAAANAAGATCGTATGTGAACTGTTTCACTTGATTTTATTTCATATTTAATTGGCTTCCTTTTAAAAGAGTCTCGTGTTACAACCTCTGAGCTAGCAGAGTGGTAGTTTCCAGCCGCCAATACCTTGACGTGCCACATTACAACGTTTCCTTCAGAAAACTCACTGAACTTAATAATTACCTTCAGTTTAAANTCAATACCTTGACGTGCCACATTACAACGTTTCCTTCAGAAAACTCACTGAACTTAATAATTACCTTCAGTTTAAAACATAGGAGCAGCTTCTATGTGAATGTGATTGAAATATGGACCACAGTTGAGTCTGCTCACTGTGCATCACTGTACAACTGCAAATGGAGCAGGGTAAGACCAGTTTATGATCAACAAGGCTGTTCACGATAAAGTGAGCACTTTTGAAATCAACCTTAGAAAAAAGTCACTGCCACTACCCTTGACTACATATATTTTAACGTGCGAACTGAGTCACATGCGCCCAGTAAAGTTGGTAACAATGAATGGAAAGTAGTTTGTCAAATAAAAAGGGTCGGGTAACCATTTCTGATAACTTAAATTAGTGTAAAAAATGCGTAGCAATAAGCAGATTTGCAAAATATTCACTTTTATAGTAATTTCACAGTTTCACTTCACCGACGCATGAATAAAGTGATTAGGTCCATGGCAACGTTAATTGTACATAAGGCGGAAGAAGATACAATGTGCGTACAAGTAGATCTTAAGCAGGGCTTTCAAAAGTGCTCATTTTATTGCTTAGCAAACTGTTTAAACATGTCTGTAATAGCCAGATATATGAAAACTTGAAGTTATTCAAATCCCGGCTGCATAAGGCACCGTTCTCCATATAACCTGTGAANATAGCCAGATATATGAAAACTTGAAGTTATTCAAATCCCGGCTGCATAAGGCACCGTTCTCCATATAACCTGTGAAGTGAGAAACATTGTTCGTAACGTCAGGCTACACCAGTGGCAGTGCTTTAAACAATATCAACACACTATTTATGTAGATACTTTAGTACAGCATGGAGGGACCAGTTGAAGAACAGACATGATGGCAAAAGCAGTATTTACAGAATGTAATGAATATGTTCTCTAATAGATTTGCAAACATGCATTCATTTTCCTATCATTGTGTAAGTACAATGAAATATATATATATATGTATATTCACATTGTGTATCCGAGGTGATGTTACGAACTCTTAGGGATGATGAAGAAGGGTACCAGCGTCCACTTGAGGTATTGAACCCCGGTCCGGAAACGCCTCCACCGAACGTTACAACAAACACAGTGTTGTGATACCTATTGCAGTGGAATATAAAAGCTTGCAGGACTTTGCAGACCAATGTAATGCACTACGAGCATGACCGGCAAGCTATACGTACCACAGTTCACAACAGGTGTTCAAAGTACGTCCTCCAGCTTCGATACAGGCACAACGTCGCACGAAGCTCTGGCATGCGATCCAGCACAGCTTCGAAGTCGGGTGGATCATGCTGTTTGTTTTCCTCCTTTGTTGTGGAATTGTAGGTGCATCTGCCCCATTTCCCGTAACAGTTGGAAAAGTTGGAAATATGGTATGAGCTGGATGTTGCCTATGTGGGTGAATACTAAGACCGGTACAATCTTGCTACTTCCTTACTGTTTCCATTAGCTTGTCCGTACACAAACGCCGAATCCGCTAGTCCGCGACAGTGTACTCCATTTAACTAAGACGAGTGCAGTGCACTTGTCTGCATGTAAACACAGACTGCAGTCTAACAACAATTGTACCTTGGGACCCACCACGTCAACCATGTGCTATCCACAGTGCAGTAATGGAATGTACATTTCCCACACCTACTGCTATACAGGACATGTTGGCCGACTAATCACATTGGGGTTAACATGCTTAACTGCCAACCACCAGGTGCCGAGTTAAGATTCCTGGCTCGGACAAGGATGATTATTCAAGGTTTCTAGACTTCAAGGTAATGTTAGTATTTTATCTTATGACATTAAACCTAGTACATTCTTCCACAGTGCCCCGACCCTGTCATATTCCACTGTACTAGGCACCCCAACACTGTTTTGGTTGTAATGTTCAACAGAGGCGTTTACGGATCGGAGTTCCCTATCTCAAGTGGATACGGATGCCCTTCTTCATCATTCCTGAAAGTTTTGAACATCACCTCGGATACATCCTGTGTGTGTGTGTGTGTGTGTATATATGAGTATGTATATTCTGAATGTGTGTGTTTATATATACAAAAACAACATAAATAACATCTAAAAGAAAGAGTTTTTGTTAAAAGATTGTATTGACTCAAACTCTTAATAAATACTGTATTCTACTGTTAATTTAAATTGGTTGCCATTTTTTATTTAACATTATATAGTATTAATGTCAAGAACCCAGAAGGGTCATAGTCATGAAGTTAGTGCAAGCAGTATGGTCTTTATTGCAGGAGTGCAGTTTATCTACTGTGGAGATTACTTCTCGAGCAGAATCTCCAGGCAGAACAGTAGAGAACTGCAGTGAAGAAAGTAACAGAGTGAAGAGCGAGTGTGTACCTGAAGATGGTGACGTAGCAGAAACAACTTTGTCTGCGAGTGACCTGGTGTGCAAGTTATGCTACGTGGTTTCAGCAGATTGCAAGTGCTGGCAACTTAGTGAAACTCTGTACTCGTCTGACAAGTGCAAAGATGTTAATTCATCAGTTCCTGCAACAACACACCAGTGCGTTAACAAATATAATTGTGATTGCTGTGGAAAGTCATTTGTGNTGCAGCATATCACAATGCGTGGACGAATACAAACTCTTGATGGCCAAATATGTGGGAAATCACATAGTTGTAAGGCGTACCTTATTAGACACAGCAGAACTCACTCTGTGGAACATCAGTTTAGCTGTGAACTGTGTAGTAAATCATTTAATCAGAAAAGTAGCCTTATTAGACACAGCAGAACTCACTCTGGGGAGCATCCATTTAACTGTGAATTGTGTAGTAAATCATTTTATCAGAAAAGTGATCTTATTAGACACAGCAGAACTCACTCTGAGGAGGATNTAGTTCCGGGGAGCATCCAATTAGCTGTGAACTGTGTAGTAAATCATTTAATCAGAAAAGTAGCCTTATTAGACACAGCAGAACTCACTCTGGGGAGCATCCATTTAACTGTGAATTGTGTAGTAAATCATTTTATCAGAAAAGTGATCTTATTAGACACAGCAGAACTCACTCTGAGGAGGATCAGTTTAGCTGTGAACTGTGTAGTAAATCATTTAATCAGAAAAATAGCCTTATTAGACACAGCAGAACTCACTCTGGGGAGTATCCATTTAGCTGTGAACTATGTAGTAAATCATTTTATCAGAAAAGTGATCTTATTAGACACAGCATAACTCACTCTGGGGAGCAACCATTTAGCTGTGAACTTTGTAGTAAATCATTTAATCAGAAAAGTATTCTTATTAGACACAGCAGAACTCACTCTGGGGAGCACCCTTTTAGGTGTGAACTGTGTAGTAAATCATTTAATCAGAGAAGTAATCTTATTAGACACGGCAAAACTCATTCTGGGGAGCATTCATTTAGGTGTGAACTGTGTAGTAAATCATTTTATCAGAAAAATGATCTTATTAGACACCGCAGGACTCACTCTGGGGAGAAACCATTTAGCTGTGAACTGTGTGGTAAATCATTTAATCAGAAAAGTAGTCTTATTAGACACAGCAGAACTCACTCTGGGGAGAAACCATTTAGCTGTTAACTGTGTAGCAAATCATTTAGTCAGAAAGGGAATCTCATCGTCCATAGAAGAACCCACTCTGGGTTCAAGCTATCTGAAGTGATAGAGAAAAATATATATATATGTTGGTAGTTAAATAAAAGTTTCTTGTTGTTCTACATTAACTCATTTAAGAATGTTGGCTACTTNCCATAGAAGAACCCACTCTGGGTTCAAGCTATCTGAAGTGATAGAGAAAAATATATATATATATATGTTGGTAGTTAAATAAAAGTTTCTTGTTGTTCTACATTAACTCATTTAAGAATGTTGGCTACTTTTGTTTCATGCAGTACACATTTTTGGCATTTGTTGAGGTTTGCAAAAAAATGCATATTTCAAAGGTTGTGAAACAAAAACTTACTCTACGCACATTTGACGCAACAATTTGTACGGAAACAATATTTAGTGTATCGTGTTTCCTTATGCTTAGAATTTCATTCCAAACTTTACACTTGTAATGACGCAATATTCGTAATTTTTCGGGACTCGGGTGTAAAATTCTTTAGTGTGTTTGAAGCTTTGGAAAGCGTTGTAATATTTTTATCGGGTTCAAGTTTAAAGCCGTGGTGGCTCGTTTCCCGTGTTTATCAGGCAGATGTGTGTGTTTGTAGATTAATGGGCGGACGTCTGCTGTTTACGTTTTATCAGGAGTCCCGTTGTGTTTCGTTTCGAACATCGTTGTCTTAGGAAAGCGTCAGCATTAATTAGATTAGTTCGTTTCTGTTAACAGCGACGTCGACAAGTTTTAGTTCCTCCAGCGCATTTTCAGGCAACGTCAACACGTTTTGGTTGTACGAGAGGTTAGTTTATGTTGACGGCGCAGGATTAGTTTGTGCGGAGCAGTCAGTTACGATAACGTTGTGGAGAGCGTGCGTGGCCAGGCCGTTATCTCAGGAGAGGGGGGTGATAGGCAGCACAAAAAAGGGCGTCTGTCTGTCGCCCTCAGAGCAGTCTTTTTGTAGTCAGTCGTCGGAAGGAGGTACTTTGGGGCAGTCGCCCGTGAGGGCAGGTCAGAACAGTAGTCGTCGTAGTACAATGATAGTCTAGATCGCGTCGTGTATGCGAATAACCCCCACATCGGCCACTAGACTTTATTATTTTATTTCTCTGCCGGTGTGGGAGGTAGCTGCATTTTAAGTTTCTTCGGGTCAGTTTTTTAAGAACATTGTAAAGAAACGAGCAGTGGCTAGTTAAGCGATATTTAAAATATTATTTCTGCCTCACAGTTGTGCGCCATTTGTAAAGAAACGTCTTTGATTGTTAAGGCATATTTATTATATTAAAGCCGCACAAGGTTAGGCGGGCGCCATCTTGTAACGTTCCGCTGCGTACACTACAGACTGTTTACTTGCCTCGGCTTGCTCGGGGTAGAAACACGAGACTCAGTACCATTGGATGTTCGTTGATTATGAAAGAAAGTTCCAGTTCGAAGTTAGTTTGTTATATACTTTATTTATTCTTTGAATGACACCGTTCACATACGAATGTCCAGTATGCAGAGTACGAACCGTTCAGATAAATATCCACGTACAGAACAGCGTCACAGTNCATACTAAATCTCCGTCTGTGAACTGTGTGGCTGAATGTTAAATAAATATATATAGATCAAACTAATCTGGAACTTATTTCTTAAGTAACTGGTGTTCAATTAACTGAGTCTCGTGTTTCTACCTTGACTAGATCAGCTCCCGTTCGGCACCCAATGTAAACAGTCGACAGTAATAAGTGCCGAACGTTAACAACATGGCGCCCACCTGTGAGGCTGAAATATTTTAAATATTAGCTTAACGAGAATAAAGGCGGAACTTTACAATATGGCGCCCCACGTTGGGCGCCATGTTGTACTGTTCCCGCGGGCTAGTTATNGAGAATAAAGGCGGAACTTTACAATATGGCGCCCCACGTTGGGCGCCATGTTGTACTGTTCCCGCGGGCTAGTTATGATATATTAAAAATAATATTGCAGCCTCAAAGGTTGGGCGCCATGTTGTAAAGTTCCCGCGGGCTAGTTGAGCGATATTTAAAATATTATTTCTGCCTAACAGTTGGGCGCCATATTGTAAAGTTCCGCCTGTATTCTCGTTAAGCTAATATTTAGAATATTACAGCTTAACAGGTGGGCGCCATGTTGTTAACGTTCGGCACTTTTTACACTCGTTATTTATAATAATGCCACGGCTTTCTCAGAGGTAGAAACAAGAGACTCAGTAAATTGAACGCTAATTACTTAAGAAAGAAGTTCCAGATTAGTTTGATATATATATATTTATTTAACATTCAGCAACACAGTTCATAGACGGAGTTTCAGTATGCAGAGTACGAACCTCTCTTAAGATAAATATAAAAGTACAGACACAGCGCCACAGTAGTTTACAGGTTATTGTCTCAAAACTTGCATAAAAATAAATATCATATGCGGCTACCTCCCACACCGGCAGAGAAATAAAATAATAAAGTCTAGTGGCCGATGTGGGGGTTATTCGCACACACGACGCGACCTAGACTATCATTGTACTACGGCGACTGACTTGAATAAGACTGCTCCAAGGGCGACAGACAGACGCCTCTTTTTGTGCTGCCTATCACCCCCCTCTCCTTAGATAAGCGCCTGGTATCTGCCAGCAGCGTCATCTAAACATGCACATGTCCCGCTCTCAACACGTTATCGATACTGCGTTGTCAACAGAGACGAACCGCGTTGTCAACAGAGACGAACCTCTCGTACAACAAAAACTTGTTGACGTTGCCTGAAACTGCGCTGGAGGAACTAAAACTTGTCGAAGTTGCCTGATTCACAGAAACGAACTAATCTAATTAATGCTGACGCTTCCCCAAGACAACGATGTTTGAAACGAAACTGTAACCAGGACTCCTGATAAAACGTAACACGGCAAACGTCCTCGCGATAACCTACAAACGTACACGTCTGCCGGATAAACTATCACGGGAAAGGAGCCACCACGGCTTTAAACTTGAACCCGATAAAAATATTAAGACGCTTTCCAAAGCTTCAAACACACAAAAGAATTTTACACCCGAGTCCCGAAAAATTACGAATATTGCGTCATTACACACTTCCTATTATAAAAATTGAAGTTTTGGAACATAAATTTTGGCAAGGGTTAAAGAAGCAGGCTTCAAATTTTTATTTTTTTGCAGGTTCCTACGTTAGATTTATGCTGAGTACACACCGAACAAAATTGCACAAGTTCAAGTAACATGCCTATACAGATAATACAAGTTAAAAACTATGAAACCTATGTAAGTGCCCATTACCTACAGAGGTCTTCAAAGTTTACAGATTATTCAAAAGTTGGGACGCACATCTCATCACAGTTTTTTTTTTTTTTAGAAATTTTGTGAGATTGTCCGGTAGGTGTTATTTCCATTGGCGACACTTTACTAAGAATGGTTTTTATTGTTATCCACACGTCATGTTTTGGCGACTTCTTAATAGAGGTTCTTGGTCCTGCTAGATGGCAAAAGTTAATAAACGCATCCTTGTTTTGTAAACTGATTTCTTCTATCTCGCCAAGCCACCGCTGTCCATCACACACACACGCGACGGTGTCCTTTTTTCTCAAGGTTGAAGTCGTTAATTTAAGCCGCGGTTACACGGCACGCTGAACTAGATAATGTGAACGTGGTTTGGCAGCCATATTTACGCATGTTCAGTCGAATGACTTCCAAAGTGAACATGTTTGCGTGGCTACACGACAACCAATTGTTGTGTTCGCAATCAATAGCAATGTTTACATTTAGTGTGTTCGTTTACATTCGCAAGGCGTTGTTTCTGTAGTAATATGGTTGCAACTGTGTGGCATACATTTNACATTTAGTGTGTTCGTTTACATTCGCAAGGCGTTGTTTCTGTAGTAATATGGTTGCAACTGTGTGGCATACATTTGCCAGTAATTTATCAGTTGAAGAGCCATGGAAAATAGTGTTGCAATGGCGCTGGTAAATAAACTGTATAAATTTACAATACTCAAGAGGCACTGGCTGAGTGCCTCATGTTAATAAAATCGTGAAAAATATAAGCTAAACCGATTATACAAAACCGTACAGATAGCCAAAAATGTTTTAGTGCAACACGGATAAACAAGAGAGTACTGTACATTTGTTTCATTAAAATACAATAAAGTTCCGTTTGCTGCTGTCAAAAAGTTAAACAATTGCACAAATAAGCATTTCCCTGTGCAAGGAACCATTGTTGATTTCCCAGTCTTTTGCTAGTTATCCAGTTTGTTGCATGTGTAGTAGAAATCGTGTCGGAAAGACAAGTGTCGCAACTTGGCGTGCTAATGTAAATGCAAGGGTTAACGTGTAAAGAATACATACAGTTCTCTATACTTGATATAACANACATTTAGTGTGTTCGTTTACATTCGCAAGGCGTTGTTTCTGTAGTAATATGGTTGCAACTGTGTGGCATACATTTACCAGTAATTTATCAGTTGAAGAGCCATGGAAAATAGTGTTGCAATGGCGCTGGTAAATAAACTGTATAAATTTACAATACTCAAGAGGCACTGGCTAAGTGCCTCATGTTAATAAAATCGTGAAAAATATTAGCTAAACCGATTATACAAAACCGTACAGATAGCCAAAAATGTTTTAGTGCAACACAGATAAACAAGAGAGTACTGTACATTCGTTTCATTAAAATACAATAAAGTTCCGTTTACTGCTGTCAAAAAGTTAAACAATTACACAAATAAGCATTTCCCTGTGCAAGGAACCATTGTTGATTTCCCAGTCTTTTGCTAGTTATCCAGTTTGTTGCATGTGTAGTAGAAATCGTGTCGGAAAGACAAGTGTCTCAACTTGGCGTGCTAATGTAAATGCAAGGGTTAACGTGTAAAGAATACATACAGTTCTCTATACTTGATATAACANTCAACTTGGCGTGCTAATGTAAATGCAAGGGTTAACGTGTAAAGAATACATACAGTTCTCTATACTTGATATAACAAGGGCAAATTAGCTGAAAAATCCTGCATTTCTCATCTCAAAGACAAAGGCACAAGAAATGGTTTAAATGAAACAATGCCTGAGAGATTGTTTTACATCTTTACAATAACCAATATTGTATGGCAGAATACCACAAATATTTGTAAGTCTTCAGTTTAATTCATTTTTTGCTTTCACTGAGCACTTTCAACCGTTCAAGTAACCGTTCTTCATGGCGTCTTTCTCGTTCTGCCTCCGCTGCCCTGCTCTTCTTGTAACCTCCTTTCCTCTGCTTCATAGAAGCGTTGCTCTGCATTCGTGTATTCAGTCAGAAAGGTATCTGAAACATAAGGTACACAAGAGCACTTCATGTTAAAGGTACACGTGAAATATTCCTTACAACTGGCGTACTGTGTACAAATGCTAAATGTTTACGAAACATTACAAAAACAGCACTCAATGCATATTTCAAGGACATCCCCATAAAAACGATGGCAAATAATGAAGTGAGCCCCAACCCAGGTGAGTACAAAATACTTTTAATGGCATGTTCTCAGTAAAACCTAGTATTAGTAACATACCAGCACATGAAATAACCTACTATGAGTAAAGTTGGTTCTGAATTAACCGTGTAACACTGTAATATGGTATGTAGCTATTAATTTAACCCTTCATGTACAAATTTTATGTTTGTTACTGGTTTGTACTCAAATTACAACAAACTTCAACCTATATTTGGTGTTTTTTTTTAAGGCATTTTGAGAGGCCATGTAAGAACCTCAATATACACTTTCATTTAAAATTAAATTTACCTACGTGACAGCAGAAATTTCTGTAGGGGTGATATAAAAGTNCCTCAATATACACTTTCATTTAAAATTAAATTTACCTACGTGACAGCAGAAATTTCTGTAGGGGTGATATAAAAGTGGCACACACACGCACACACGCATGCACGCACGCACAGATTAAGCTTAAGTTGTTGGGTCAAAGTAACCTAATTCATCAGACAACACTTTCCTTCTGGGTACTAACATTTAAGCATAGGCAGATTTTACACACTTACACTTACCTGATTTTCTGTTTTTGTCCTTTACAGCCTTATATCAATTAAATAAATTTTGTATGCTGGTTTGACATTACAGCCACGTCCTAGGGACTGATGATTTGTAGTTTAGATTGACATCTTGAGCTATTGATTCCCGTACTGGTTTATTTCTAGACACAGCCATCAGCTCCTGCTGTACTCTCTCTCTGCCGTCCATAGACTTATTTAAAGCTTTGGACTCTTCATAACCCCAAGTTTCACACCTGAAACAATGACACTTAACATTTCAACAGTTCTCGTTTTGTAAAATGTAGAATCACCTTACACAGTATTGTAACATTTTAATGTTGCTAATCATTTAATTAAGCAGTGATTTCTTGTATGTTTATTTTTTTGTTTTGCTGTTTAATGCCCGCTGTTTACGTGTCAGTTAAAGAGTCTGAACCTCTTACTGTAAANTTTTTTTGTTTTGCTGTTTAATGCCCGCTGTTTACGTGTCAGTTAAAGAGTCTGAACCTCTTACTGTAAATGGTATACAAGTATATAACCTCTTATACTCCTACCACCGACCCAAAAATATGGCATAACACAATAAAAAGGCTACTTCGCTACAAACAAACCTGCAAACGTGTCACGTATAATAATAACTTAAACTTGACACACATTTTCAACTACAGCTGTGGATCATTTATAATTACGTGGTTGGCGTAATACCAATCACCTNCCTCAATATACACTTTCATTTAAAATTAAATTTACCTACGTGACAGCAGAAATTTCTGTAGGGGTGATATAAAAGTAGCACACACACGCACGCACAGATTAAGCTTAAGTTGTTGGGTCAAAGTAACCTAATTCATCAGACAACACTTTCCTTCTGGGTACTAACATTTAAGCATAGGCAGATTTTACACACTTACACTTACCTGATTTTCTGTTTTTGTCCTTTACAGCCTTATATCAATGAAATAAATTTTGTATGCTGGTTTGACATTGCAGCCACGTCCTAGGGACTGATGATTTGTAGTTTAGATTGACATCTTGAGCTATTGATTCCCGTACTGGTTTATTTCTAGACACAGCCATCAGCTCCTGCTGTACTCTCTCTGCCGTCCATAGACTTATTTAAAGCTTTGGACTCTTCATAACCCCAAGTTTCACACCTGAAACAATGACACTTAACATTTCAACAGTTCTCGTTTTGTAAAATGTAGAATCACCGTACATAGTATTGTAACATTTTAATGTTGCTAATCATTTAATTAAGCAGTGATTTCTTGTATGTTTATTTTTTTGTTTTGCTGTTTAATGCTCGCTGTTTACGTGTCAGTTAAAGAGTCTGAACCTCTTACTGTAAACGGTACACAAATGTATAACCTCTCACACTACTACCACACACCAAAAAATATGGCATAACACAATAAAAAGGCTACTCCGCTACAAACAAACCTGCAAACGTGTCACGTATAATAATAAATTAAACTTGACACACATTTTCAACTACAGCTGTGGATCATTTATAATTACGTGGTTGGCGTAATACCAATCACCTGAGAATGTTGAGCAGTCACAGTGTTAATGTTGTAGGGCTAATAATTTATAGTAATATTGTACCAAGCAAATAGTTTGAATTACGGGTCGCTAAGATACAAACATTTCGTGATTCAATAACTTACCTGTTGATTTTCTTCATGTTGCGACACGAATTCCCGCTGCCTGCCACTTTATCACAGTTGTTTGTCGTCATCTTTTACAAGTCAATCGCAGCAAAGCGTAGAAGACATGTCGTTCTGATGTAGGTATTTCACAACCAGTTTAGCTTGAACAGGAAGCGACTACGATCGGAACAGCTTCAGGTGCCGTGTAACCATATACAAAGCTGAACGTATTTAACGTGAACACTCGTTTAGCGTGCTGTGTAACTGCGGCCTTAGACACTTTAAAATTTTGAAGCACTTCAGATTTTTATGTGAGAAAGCATATTGTGAGATTTTCCGTTGCTGGGACACGATGAAAACGCCCCAGTTCCTACAGTTGGTTCACAGCCGTCAAATCTCTCCTGTAGCTCTTTTTCACGACAGACAAGTTTTTCACTTCTTCCGTGAATATAAGTTGCACGTTATATCGTCTCACAACAAAACTGGTACATATTTAGAACCGTAAATATTTGGCTGTCCACTGTTCTCTGCAATCTCGCCTTGGTTGTCTCTCGCGTGGTGGTGCTTCCTACTTCATCACGTGCATTTGGCCATCAATGTTGAAGAAGTTGTTCTTGTTTTTTACTGGCTACCTGCACCTTCAGGAAAACAGATAACTTTTTGTAGTTGCAGATCATCATCTTTAATGTGTCATATTAATTGTGTCTGGAAAGCAACTGCATTGTGTTACAAGTAATTATTTAGACACTGTGGTATGCCTTGTACAACATGCATCTAAAACATACTGACAAATGTTGATACCTTTGTTATTCCTGAGGTGGAAATAGAAAGATTGGGGTGGGCAACCCATGGTCCAGGTCCAATAGCAAGAGCGGGAAACTGCTTGCAGGACAGAAACAAAGTAATGGTTACTAATTATTTAAACTGTAGTCATTAATAAAGTGAATGTCATGTACATGCAACCCACCCCCATCATGTTGAATGGGGGTGTTACCACCCTTATTTCTGCAAAAATAGTTTGTTAGGCCTACAGGAAAAATTCCCTATTTTTGACTAGAGACCATGAAATGCCGGCAGAATTAGCAACACAAATGTATTTTGTATAAATTGTCTAACTCTCGCCCTTTTCAAGTAAAGATTACACTTGATTTCACAGAGAAGTGTTATCTGCCTGTAATGGATGTCTGCGCACCATGCCATAGTGGTGTGTGGACATTATGTACAGGTGGTTTGTTGCAGAACTGAATCGTAACTATCTTCGTCTAATGGGGTTTCTAAGAGGCGTGGGTCATGGTCCCTCCCCCCCTCCCAACTCTCGTTGTCAGTATTGCAGTTTCCCTCCCTAACAGAGGAGAGGATTGTAGGATGGAAACCCACACTTCACTGCACGTTGCATGCATTCTACTACAAGTCGACATGGCAAAGTATACAAACTCAGAAATGACAGCCGTGGTTCTGCTGTACGGTGAGGTTAACGGTAATGCACGAGCTGTTATACGATTGTACCATGAGAGGTGTCCAGCGCGGCGGCAACCTCACCACGAAACCTTTCGCTGCTGTAGACGAGTCAACTCGTCGGCACATAAGCAGTTCCTGTGTGCTGGCGACAAGACAACTCGTCCAGGGTTCTGCTGGTGCAACACTGTGGTTGTTTTGTATTTTATGGACTGCTGATGCCTTCCGTACTAGGATAATTGAGGTTGTTTTGAAGGCATTCCGGACTGTGCAGGAGCTAACTACTGATAGTGTTATCTCTTTATGGAGCTTGATAAAATAACATGTTTCTTNGCATTCCGGACTGTGCAGGAGCTAACTACTGATAGTGTTATCTCTTTATGGAGCTTGATAAAATAACATGTTTCTTAGGCTCAGCAGAAGGCACACAAGACTAAATTATTATATTCGGGTGGCAGTTTACTGTGTGTCTCTAGCTAACTAGTTGCTACACAGTAGAATCCTGTTATAGCGAGCATNCATATTCGGGTGGCAGTTTACTGTGTGTCTCTAGCTAACTAGTTGCTACACAGTAGAATCCTGTTATAGCGAGCATGGTTATAACAAGGTCTTTTTGAGGAACCGTAAAATAATTGCAAAAATATTCCATGAAAAAATTGTGATTTTATGAGTAGAAACATGTGCAGCGAGATTCGTGACAGTGTGAAAAGTGCTTTTAGCTGTCTGCCATAGCTCCACCCCCTCGCTACCCCCTATCTCTTCTGCCTTGCCACCTCTCCACCCTCACGGCCCTCCTAAGCATGTTACTCTAAAAATAGAATCGTGCCCTTTCTTCCTTCTCCCCTGTACCACAAGTGATCCTGTTCTGCATTTCCGTAGTCGTCCATGGTCATTGTGCTTTCAACTGTGTTTGGTTTTATAAAACTTGGATCTTCTGCTTCAATCCCATGTGAACTCTGTAGGAATAAATGTAGCTCGTGCTGGTGATACGTGCATATGCAATGAAAGCGCCAGGCTACAACCAACGCGGTACTTTGTTTCTTTCCACACTGCGTCCCTGCAAGGTCAGCCGTCTATCAACCACACACACATCTGTATGGGCGTGCGTGTGACTTCACGGTCACAGCACGCATCGGCTTCAAGACCAAGCTATGGGATCTGGTAATGGTAATTGTTCTGCGACCACAAATTTACCTATTTACTCAAATAAACCGAGCCCTTGAATAAGCTACGCACCCCTTCTTATTAAAAACATGACNCCACAAATTTACCTATTTACTCAAATAAACCGAGCCCTTGAATAAGCTACGCACCCCTTCTTATTAAAAACATGACCTTTTTTTTTTTTTATGAATAATTTTTTGAACAGGCAGATGTTTCCAAATATAATGATACCCCATAAGGGTAAACACTATATCCCCTTGTCATTAAAAGAAACACAATCAGGATGAGGATGAGGAGAAGGAAGTGTAGCGACCCTCCCGGCCCGGTTGCCGGAATCTTTGGGTCCAATCTGGCGGCTATTGGAGCCCTGTTGCCTGCGAAGGCGCCTCATGAAGGCCGGCCAAGGCGCGACAGATGCATCTATATGCCAACCAGCCTACTCAACTTTAGCCACCTAGGTCTCGGTTTTAACACATTTTCGTTGATTTTTTTCTCTTACTGTGGCATACCAATTAAAGATAGTGACACAACTCCTACATTTTATTGTTTTGGCCTAACAAATGTCTTTTTAATCAATTTTCATCAAGTTTTCTTGAATATTTTTTGGTTTTGAATAAGCCTTGCACCGTGAATTTTCATCAATCATTTCGCAAAAAATTATGCGCCCTTTATTAATAAATAATAGTAATTTGTAGCAACATTTCATAAATGCATTCAGTGTCAAACATGAATAGTATTACATGATCATATGTTAGGCTATAAATGTCATTGCCATCTTTATGCTAGTAAGTGATCTCATTAATAAGATTAATTCACACACATTTATAAACCTGTAGGGATTGATTTTGAGTGCAACACGATTATATAATCTACTAACACGTTACCATATTTTACTATCAGACAGAAAAGAGCAATGTCAAATTATCTTATCCCAGAGTCTGGCCAGGTTGTCTTTTTTTTTTCTGTAACTTTTGATGCAGTCAGTTATTGTATCTGCTTGTAGTGGGTATGATGTTAATCACAAAGATATCTTCTCATAAAGTTTACAGGTTTCGTTAAATGAAAACTTATAATTTTCCTGCCACGAACTGTTTTCAGGCAAGAGTTGTAGGCTAAGTTGTTTTTTTCCTTTCTCCACTTTTGAACATTTGACGTGTGCCGCATTGTCAGAAGCGCTGCTGACACCCCCCTCCCCGTGCTATCTTCCTCGTGCTAGTGCTCACAGTAGGTACGTGTTGCGGGACATGTGCTGCTAGGCCAGGTCGGTCCGAGAGGGCGGACAAGTAATTAACACGTCCCAAGGTTATGCAGAGTTAAACCAGCAAATCACCGATGCACCGAGGAATAATCGAGAACAAGGAAATATGCACAGGTGAGATACACAAGAAAAGGGCTGTCAGGGCTTGGCAGTTGTGCTGCGGGTCANATTTTCCTTTCTCCACTTTTGAACATTTGACGTGTGCCGCATTGTCAGAAGCGCTGCTGACACCCCCCTCCCCGTTCTATCTTCCCCGTGCTAGTGCTCACAGTAGGTACGTGTTGCGGGACATGTGCTGCTAGGCCAGGTCGGTCCGAGAGGGCGGACAAGTAATTAACACGTCCCAAGGTTATGCAGAGTTAAACCAGCAAATCACCGATGCACCGAGGAATAATTGAGAACAAGGAAATATGCACAGGTGAGATACACAAGAAAAGGGCTGTCAGGGCTTGGCAGTTGTGCTGCGGGTCACCTCCCTCCCCTAGCAAAACGCGAGAGAACATGGACTCGTGAATGCCGAGATAAGCTAGAGTTTCGCCGACACAACGCTAGTTAGACCGGGTGAAGGGCTGACCGTGTTTGGAAGTATGGCCGCTGACCACTCCCACCCTCCCCCCTTTCCTGAAAAAAGTAGGACATGTGTGATAATCTGGGGTGGAGTTAAGGGTCCTGGCACATGGAAGATGTAGTTAGTTGTTCAGCCCCCCCGCCCTTTCATCATTTTGGTAAAACATCGAATCTTTGACTTCGCTGCGGTCGGAAAAAGATTGTGAATAAACGGGAAAAACGACGACTGACGAGAATCATTTAATGTGACAAACGAGCAACCCTTTCTCAAAATGGCGCAGATTTCAATGCTGGGGTATCAAGTTACAGTGTGCGAACTATTCAATAGACCATTATTGATATGGGCTTTCGGAGTTGTAGGCTCACTCGTGTACCGTTGTTGACTGCACGACATAAAACTTTACGCCTCGACTGGGCCCGCCAACACCGCCATGGGACTGTTGATGACTGGAAACACGTTGCCTTGCCATGTGCTATTCAGAAGAGATCTCCACCGCCTCCGTTTTCGTATGGATTTATGGACTTCCCTGCAGGAATCTTGGTGTGAACTGCCTCCTGCATACCTTCAGACATTAGTCGAGTCCGTGCCACTTCGTCTTGCGGCACTTCTGCATGCTCGCGGGGTCCTACGTGATATTAGGTAGGTGTACCAGTTTTTTGTTTATTCAGTGTAGTAAACAGGTTTGCGTGGTCGCAGCGACATTACTTTGTTGTCGCGGGAATCGACCTAGCCCTGCTACTTTCAGTTGTGGTCGCTATAGCGATTCACCTCATTCTTGTCGCAGTGACGAGAGTCGGCCCGATTTACTATCGTGGCATTACTAAGCAACGTATAAAGAATAGATGAAAGCTACTACAATCAAAGTGTAAGACTTATATGCATAAATGCATTTGTTCTTTTTATTTTGTTGATTGATTTTATAAATGTTGTTGTAGTGCATAATCGTAACACTGATTCACCAATTAGTTACTATGTAATAATGTCAGTATTCAAATTATTTCTTAATAACTTCCAACTAGTGCTTTTTTTTTTTTCCACATTCACTCGCAAAAATATCCTCTATCATGTAATATTAAAATACTTCGCGAATCATGCAACGGAAAAATATCTACTGGAATAGGGATTTTTAATGGAAAATAAATTACACTTTTATTGTTGTCATTAAAATAAGTACCGTATAATTTACTACCATGCAAAATAGTATTCCAGTGCGGGTCTCACAGTCTCCACGATTGCCTCTAGCGCATCTTCGTCTGGGAGGTATGGGCAGTGCCTCTCGGCTAGGCTAAGTTNGTCACAGTCTCCACGATTGCCTCTAGCGCATCTTCGTCTGGGAGGTATGGGCAGTGCCTCTCGGCTAGGCTAAGTTTACGACACTCGAAAATATCGAGGTCATTCATATCTGACTGTGAATTTACACATAAACTGCTCCCATGCCATGACGTACTCTAAGGCGGTCCTCCGCCAAGCTTTCGCCTCGCTAGCAGCTGGTTACAAATGACACTCCTCTTCACTATGACCTTGCCATTGTAGGCGGGTGGTACATTCGTATGGGAGAATCTGGAATTTCGCTGGTGCCACATAGTTCTGTATTGTTCGGGTCNTTGTAGGCGGGTGGTACATTCGTATGGGAGAATCTGGAATTTCGCTGGTGCCACATAGTTCTGTATTGTTCGGGTCAGTCTATACTCTGGGGCTGATGGCCCCTGTGTTACTAACTGTGATGTACCTGCTCCTACTGTTTCCCACCCTGGAGGAAGGGGTTGTACAGTTTCAGTTCCTTGTAAGGGGTGACTGGGCAGTCTCGGGACATGCTGCGAGAATAGCTTGTACCTTCCTTGCGCTCGTGTGGGTTCTGGTGCGGGAATGCATTGGGCTATGTGCCTTTGTTTGCATTTCACACAGATAAATNCCCTTGCGCTCGTGTGGGTTCTGGTGCGGGAATGCATTGGGCTATGTGCCTTTGTTTGCATTTCACACAGATAAATGTTCTCTCGCGGACATTCTGCCACTCTTCCATGGTTATGCATGCTGGACGAAAGCTTGCTTTACGCCAGCAAGTTCTTTCGAGATTGACACTACTCAACCTGACTCACTGAACAGAGTTTGGTGGTTGGTTGTGGGTACTCACTGGTTGCTGTTAGAATTTCACGCTTCGGTGGTATGGGCTGGTATGTTGTGCACGGTTCGTGCATTGAACGCACTGGAATTGATGTTGTTGGACGGTAGCCCACTATGTATTGTAGAGGCAGCAGTTGTGCATCACTAGTTGACACATCGCACAATGCACTGTCTCTGTGCCGATGCTTGTATGTGTGGATCGCGCACAGCAATAGCCGACCTCTGTAGAAGGAAGCTGGGGCAGGAAATATGTGTCGTATTTGGTCGGTGGGCACGTGTATATCCCTGGGCATATATTTTACTTGTCGAAGGGATTGAGCGTCCGGGGTTCCTCGCATTTATCACACATTTGACTGGTGTATGGTCCAGATGGATTGTATGCCATTTTTTTTTAAATTCTGTTAATTGTACACAACCTGATAGATGTGGTTGCATGCAGTAGATGCTGTCACCACAATACGGCACGGTAGCCCTGTATTCAGTTGTTGTCGTGGACCATCTTCGCGGAAACAGTGGCCTTTACTGTACGCGGGCTCCTCGCCCACGTGGAGTGTATCGACCAGTCCGGTGGTTTACCTTGGCATGGTCGCCAGAGGTCGTGCACATATGAGTGAGTTGCATAAGGTCGGCGGTGAAATCAGAGTCTATTGTCCAATTTGGGCCTGACCTATGCCACAAAATGGTGGCACAGACCGAGTTTTCCTAGTCACGCAGCAAAGATGGCAATTTTTATATCCAAACTCTCCTTTTTTTNAAATGGTGGCACAGACCGAGTTTTCCTAGTCACGCAGCAAAGATGGCAATTTTTATATCCAAACTCTCCTTTTTTTTCCCTCAGGACATTAAACACACTTGACTCTTACAATGTTTTTCATACACTCGTTGGGCAAAACATTTAANTTTTTTTTCCCTCAGGACATTAAACACACTTGACTCTTACAATGTTTTTCATACACTCGTTGGGCAAAACATTTAACGCAGCCTGAGCAGTAGGGGATAGATAAAACAGGTGGCGTTCAGTGTTCATGTTAATAAAAGTCGAAATTTAACACAAATACCCTTACTTTCAATGGAATGGGCGCTATCTCACCAGCTGAGTACGAGATCACTTTTCAGGATCGTGGGAAGAACGATCACCGTATACCCTGATACACATGGCACAAAACTTTAAGTAAAGTGTAAATATAACTAGGGTATTCAAGCTCCCCAGTATGCCTTCATATTACCATTTGCTATGTAAATGAGATAAGATCCTAGAGGTGATGAAGAATCCCTGGATAGGGCCAGGGCCCTAAATACAATACAGTTATATGAGAATGCACACTTATAGTTAACTCAAGAAAAGTTGTATTGACGAGTTCAGTATACAAAAAACATATATAGAATCAAATTTAAGCGGATTTAGCTAACAAGGCCTGCCAGCGGCCGTAACTGTAAAATGCCAAGGAAATGTAGCTAAGAAAACCTAAGAGTGAGTAAACCGCCTGGGTCAGGATATAGCTGACAGAGGGGTGCTGCAACCACAGCGGATACTACAGAGAAATGCACAGAGCTGCGGTAAACTTACATTAAAATATTGTCTTCAACGATAAGAACGAAGTATGAAAGTCCCCCGTGAGCGATGCATACGACCCATGGAATGAGAGTGCCGGAGATGGCGTAGGCGAGCGTCGTTCTCGCCGAGAGCTCGCGCAAATTATGGGAGAAATTTGTGACTGTCAAGTTCTGGAGCACCCCATGACCGGAATGGTCAAGTTGAATTAAAGACATAATATTCTTCACACAATGTTTGGCTTAGCCAGATGCACACTTACTCTCTAAAATCACTTCGAAGAACATAACCATAATATTCTGTGCTTAATTAAAATTCACTTGGCGTGCTTTTTACTTTACAGTTATGTTACAATGCCATAAGGGCAAGCTACACTAACAATTGCCAGTGGTTCTTATACTGCATTATACTACATGTATTTCTTATTTGTATTGTATTTTTAATTATTACTCTAAGGGCACCACAGACACTAACCTGGCTTACTCAAGCAAGAGTGAACTATATTGGCGTGCATTAGTGTGAGTTCCGAGAGTTACACTATTGCAGCAGCTGTGGACTGGTGGCGTGGTGATAGTGTTCGTGCCTGACCACGCACGAGTGGTTCAGTCAAATTTTTATGGTTTTGGTTTTCCCTTTTTAGTTTTACTATAATTTGTTGTTGTAAAGATGTTTTGTTCGTTTGAAATGGTTGCTTATGGCCGTGGGGGTAGATATTGGCCACTATAAAAAAAAACAGATAATGTTTAAAAGAAGTTTACGCAATTTTACTGTTTAAATTTTCGGCACATTTTTGATTCTCGTTACTCTCGCTCATGCTCGTTGAGTATTTGGTTCAACCGAAATGGATTTGAAGGGCAGCGTTTCTGTAAAATCGGAGTATACTTTAGAGGAAATGAAGGTGAGTAATATGATGCTGTTTAGGCTTAGGGTTTATTCACAATGCGCAGTCGGCGTTCGGCAGTCTGCAGTCGAATGCAATTTACAATGCGCAGTTCATGATTTAGAAGTATTGTTTGTAAACATTGCTAGTTTAGTTTTGGATTAAAGAAACACTGGGCAAACGATCTTCTAACCCCATAATATCCATACACCAAACCCAACTGGAAAGTAACAACTGAATTTTAAGCTAAATTTTGTAAATTACCAAACATAATGTTAATTAAGTATTTTAGGGTTATGTACCGGTACTTAATACAACTTGAGACGATCTGTTTGTACAGGTAAATAATGGACAATGATGGTATATTTGTGTTTGCATCTGCTGTATCAGTACTTTCGCTGATTTATCACCTTTCATTATTACGTTTATTATCTACTAAAGTCAACACGCACGCTATCAAAATACAAACAATAAACAGTCCTGCAAAAAATATTTGTTTACATCATGTAATGGCGAGCGCGGCATCTGATTGGTTAGAAATTTTTGACAGTCGGCAGTCGAAGATAAAGATGAACCAACTCAGACTGCTGACTGCCGACTGCACGTTGTGAATATGTGTATTTTAACTAAGCAACTCATCTCTGACTGCCGACTGCGCATTGTGAATAGCCCCTTACTTTATTATCATCTCTGCTGTTATTATGTTGTTTTATTAACTACACGGATGTGTGGTAATCGTGTAGAGACAAGTTAAGATAATTGTAAACAATAGCGACTTTTCCGAAAACAAAAGAAAATGCATGGAGGTAATGATATTGAGTAAGGGCTTTTTAGAAAAATTAACCTAAAGTAGTATATTTCCACTCTAGTAATTACACAGAACACGATTATACTAGGGGCATTAACGTATTACTAATACAAACCACAAATACGATAGTGACGAGGTCGATGATGATCAGGGAAATTGTGGGGTAAAATCCCAAAATAAATACAAAAACAACTGAATTCTACATTTGTCCTCTGAATTTCGTAATATGTGCCCACCTAACCTAACCCCACGATGAGTGAATCACTATTTTACATTTTAAATCAAATATAGGTTGTTGGGTTTTGAACTAACCTAGGATTGTAGGATGTTAATCTCACCTCGGATTGTAGGGTGTTAATTTCACATAGGATTGTAGGGTTTTAATTAGGGATGCACCGATATGGGTCCTGCAGATATATCTGTTTAGTGACACCGATAATATCGGCCGATATTTTAGCTGATATATATCTGTCGATAACTCCATTCAAAATGAGATAGCGTCATTAAAATTTAAAATATTAAGAGGAAAGATACTATCTATTTTTAGACTGACAGCTTAAACTCTTGGTTTTTGACAAAAGGAAGTTCAATGCATTGATAAGTGCATGGCTGCCTTGTTATACGTTAAGCATACACACTTAAACAAATTTAGGTGCATATACCAAAAATCAGTTACTTTAAAATCTAAGCCATGTATAGTGTTTCTACTTATACACATATTCTTGCATCAGCTATATAATAATATGCACGAATAAGTAGTGAAATAACCACGGTAATTATTAAGTTTAGGGGCTTTTCTGAAAAACACAATAAAAATTCAAAATTATGATATATTTCTACTCTACTAATCACGTAGAACACGAATATACTAGGGGCACCCGGCAGCGCGAATTCAACTGCCGCGAACAACTGACTCCGAACAACTGATGCCCTTCCTCAGCTGCGTCGTGAATTTAACCCGTCTCCCGCTATATTCAAGTTAGCTGTCAGCAGTTTCTCGAGAGAGAAATTGGGAAACCCCCTGTGTACCTTGCACATTTTTTGTGTAGGATTTTGTGTCTCGTCAGATGCTTGTGTGCTCCAACTAAGGCGGAGGGAAGGTGCGGCAGGACGTCTCGGAGATTCCTGTTAGCTGTGTCTCCATTAATTCTCGTCTGGGGCACCCCCTGATTCCTTCGTCGAGGGCTTATATCAGCTATTTCTCGGGACTTACCCTCTTTCATCTTGACTTCGGTTCTTCCCAGTGTGCCCTTATACGTTGGGACTCTCCCAAGGGTTTTTTTTTCTCCCCAGGGTGTGAATACAGCGCAATGCCTATCCCATGTACCCGTCACGCGTCACCATCAATAAAGAGTATGACTGGAAGAGGAATATTTTTTGCAAGCAACCATATGTGGAATATGTTTGTAACATGTTCAAAAAAGACTTCGCTGGTCACCCATCCACTAGCTGATTTTCCAAGCCCCCAATCTGGAGGCAGGGGAAAAAACAATGTCTTGGGGTAGCCTCTCGTATTTAAAACAAACAAGAGGTGGGTACAATTTACCGGTGGCATTTCTGTTTATCATGACTTTGAGACACACTCGTCTGTGTTTACCTGTTGGTAAACATTTCTTGTACCCTTTTCAGCAAGTACCCCGCTGCCTTTCGGTTTGAGAAAATAAGCAGTCTCATCATCATCGAAAACCTGCCTTGGGTCTTCACAAATTGCTTCAAAGCTATTCTCCTGAATATATTTTTCCACCTCTTTGAACCATGAAACAATTTTCTGCTGGGTGACAGCAGCACAACTGGCTCTTGAATTTTGAGAAGTCCTGAGCGTCAGTTCAGGGAGTGTCTTCGAGAAGCTGTCGTACCACTTTCATCCTGGACGACCATCACGAAACGGAGTTTGTCTTGTTAGTTCTTTTATTAAATGTTGCACACTGTTTAACAAATCATCTTTTGTCACTGGAAAACCAGTCATTGAGGTAGTTAATACCCATAACTCTAACAATTTTTCTTCCTCTGAAGTCAAAAATGTTGTCCTGTCCATTTATTTTTCTTTTACTTACGGGTTTTCCCTGATGATTTGTTGTGAAGGATGGCATATGGAACACCATGTTGTTTAGCTGCTCAAGGATTCTTGCGCTTGCCTCAAAGCAGCCTCCATTGCTGCATAATTGTAGTTAAATAATACCTTTTTTGGCATTTTAATTAACCTGCAATTAAAAATAATAATATTTGAGTAAATTTACTTAATATCCAGCAGTTTATTAATCAATTAATGTAATTAATTTATTTATTTAATATTAAGGTGTCAATATGTCATTATTAACTGGTTACTATCTTATTATTGAGCCAATTATTGAAACAAAATATCAATGGCATTATGGTCTTGTGGTACAATTTAATAGTTTCGTTCCACCATAAGTCGACAACTTCTTGAAATACACTTCAAAATTAATTTTTGTATGAAATGCGTTAAGAAACATTTATGGATGTTATCAAACCAACTCAAATAAAAATGAGCCTCATTTTGCATGATACACACATATCACTGTACTTGTTTGCTTACAGACATCCATCAACACGTGCCGATTTGTCACACACACAGCAAGGGTAGTTACCTAATATTTTTCTTCTTCTTCTTTACTTACCTACCAGGGATGGCAACAGCTGCATTCAAAAGCGCAGAATCCATACATAATATTTCACTATCGATACAATCTATATATTAATAAATAGTTATTTAATATTCATATTAATTTTGAGTGTTGTCTTATGGAACCGTATCGTCTTCAGGTGCGTTTACCTTACAATAGGAAAAATATATCAAGTTGTTACTAAAACTCTTTAATTGAATTTAAAATCTCACGATCTTAACACGTTCAACCCCAGTACCCGGTCAGACCTGTGTATTGCCGAGCCGGCAGTGTAAAGAATGTCAGCCATATTTTACAACACAAAACTAAAACTGTTATTTTATACAAACTAAGAGAGGTGTTAGGATCGTGAAAACTTCCAGCTTATAAAACTCTCACACTAGTACTTATTTAGCGTGTGATACCTTGCATCACACAAGCCTGGGTGTAATGTAATGCCACACTTTTTTTGCAAAACCATCTTGTTTCACTAACTTTACAGTTTTTCAAGCACGCGCTGCATCATATTGTAGGCGTATTATCAGTTTTAGTTGCAGGGAAATGCAACAAAACATGTTCCTTCCTATTTCCATCAAGTCTGTGTGGTGAGTCTTTAGCTGGAGCTCGTCTGGGGTTGTTACGAATCCCGAGGAACTTGAATTGATGTTGAAGCAGGTGATTGAGGAACTTGAGGAATATCATCTTGCTGAATGTGCCTGGATACAGATTGCATGCACTCAAGGAAAGTCAGTTTAGATGGATTTGACTTGCAAAACAGTACAAATGAATTGAGAAGCGTACACTGCAGAATGTGGGGGAACAAATTCTACAGTCCACTTGACAGTTTTTCTGATGATAGGATAAAGAGCAAGATACCGATCAGCATTGTTCACACCATGCATGTATTTATTATAGTCAACAATGCACTCCGACTTCATTTCTTTGCTTCCACATTTATTTACAACCTCCTTCATATGTGTAAAATGTATTGTAGAAATCATATTTATTACCTACTTATCACGTCACGCCATCAGAAGTACAGGTCCTTCTCTCCTGAATGTCATTTCTCCTCTTTGCAGGGAAGGCGACTGCTGCTTGAATTCTTTGGGCAGCCTTCTATTGTTTCTGATTGTACCACATGGGAGGTTTGCTTTGCATGAGGATCCTTCGATAATTCGCTGCTGTCGTAATAGTTGTCCACGTGTATTTGACACCCCTGGTCTAAGTAAGCCTGTAGAGACTCTAGAACTCTCTTTTCCAGTGTCATGCCGCTACCATCGTAAATCAATAATTGGCATATGTGGTCTGATGATGATTCACATACCATTCTAACCATTATCCCATACTTCACCGGTTTTCCTGAGTATAAACCCTGAATCGTAATCGACCTCTCCATGCCAACATTCCCTTGTTCAAAGCCAGCTGCTGTGATGAGTGTAAACCAGTGAATATTTCTCATAGAGCATTTCTATGATAGGTTGTATCTTCTAGAGAGCACTGGAATTATCTTTTTGCAAATTACTGTCACTAAAATGTAAAAATTCCAAAATTGCTTCAAAGGGTTATTGTAAAGAATAGCAACTTTTACAAAAAAAAAAAAAAAAAAAAAAAAATCACTGAAAGTGTTATAATTCCACTCTACTATTTACACATATCATAAATTTACTAGGACCATTAACATATTATCAATACCAACAACAAATACGATAGTGTGGAAGGCTATGAAGACCAGGGAAATTGTGGGGTANGACCTCTCCATGCCAACATTCCCTTGTTCAAAGCCAGCTGCTGTGATGAGTGTAAACCAGTGAATATTTCTCATAGAGCATTTCTATGATAGGTTGTATCTTCTAGAGAGCACTGGAATTATCTTTTTGCAAATTACTGTCACTAAAATGTAAAAATTCCAAAATTGCTTCAAAGGGTTATTGTAAAGAATAGCAACTTT
>NQII01008445.1:59394-77979 GCA_002778355.1 Clitarchus hookeri | reverse complement strand
TAACGTTTTTCGCTGCCTAGTATACATTTTTTTGGGAGGCCTTGTAGAAGACCTTGTTTGGAAGATATTATAACTCCTTGCTGCGATGAAGTATTCTCTCTGTAGATATGTTCGCATTACATGTTATTCAGCGGGTATCGTTATTTTTTCAATTTTAGCGTTTTGATAGCTGGAATGTNGTAAAAATATCCGTGAAATATTTACGTTATCCTTTTTGTTGGCAAAACAAAATTTACCACAATACTTTTTTTCTGTTTTGCACGAAACCATCGTTTCTGTGATTTACACAAAATGTAGTGTGGCCGGATGGTAAAGTATATTTCATGAAAACATTTATGGCAAGCAATTTTTTTTTTAATTTAGTCGATGTTCGGAATTGTAAAATGGTAGTTTATATATAAACACTTTCAACTGGCCCAAAAAACCTGATTGGCATTTCTAATAAACAGTCAGTGTAAAAATCTGCTGATATTATGAAATTATGAATGCTGTCCTGAAGGCGGAAGGAGAAATGACTGGGCTAACTAAGAATACTGATGCCCTTCATCGTCATTCTATTACCGGTTGTGTGTTCAAGTTATCACATGGTGCAGTATCATGGTTGAGCAAGAAACAGAAAACTGTTGCATTGTCCACTTGCGAAGCTGAATACATGGCATTATCATCTCTCTGTTTTAAGAGTTACTACGGTTAAAACAATTGATATTGAAATTGATCCTGTGTAGCTAAATCTTGCCACATGTACTGTGATACCAAAGGTGCAATTTAATTGGGAAAAATTCCGTAACTAATTCCAGATAAAAACACATAGACGGGAGGTACAATGTCCTCACGAAAAACATTGAATCAGGAGTTACCAATGTTATTTACTTGCCTTCAGAGGATATGATAGCTGATGTATTAACTGTGCCCCTGAGTGCAGTCAAGCATCTTGTATGTGTTGAACGTCTTGCACTTCTGAAGTAACTTCCATACTATTGCACACTGACACTTCGTGAATATATTTGGAGAACTAAATTGAAGGGATGGTGTTAAGGATGTAAATTTGTATGTCAAATTATAAAAGTGTTGACTCACGAGCAGAGGATCGATACATGATATATGCAATGTGTATTATTTGCATACTGCTTTTGTTTATGTTATCTTTGCTGCAAAAAATATGTCTGCTTTGGAGGCAAATTTCATTTGGTAATACATTTACTTCGCTTTCTTATTTATCAAACCTCACAGGAAGTATAAAAAATCCCAAACCACTGGTTTATACAAACAGTGCTGTAACCTCAACCCTCGATCAATTCGTTCATTATAGTCGTATTGGCACTTAAATATTCCAATGTTGGGACAGAGCATGTAGAATGCGCAGTTAGCTAGATCTCGGTACTCTATATTCACTTATAACATGGATAATTTATTGCTTCGATTTTCATATATTCTACAAATAGATATTCAGAACTTCAAATTCGTGTTAATGTATTTCTTTATTATCTATAATATATATTTTTTTTTTACAGAGCATATTATTTTGCTGTCAACTTTTTCTAGGTGGTTCATATCATAGAGTGAATATGTGGTAGAGCGATCTTGGTGGCTGCAAAGAATAAAGTCTTAGTGTCAGGTTTTGGACTGCTTTTCGGCCAGTACGAGTATCGTAAACGAGGTTGGCAGAGTTTGGGGGTAGAACACTATTCATACAAACAGTTACTTTGAGATTATTTATACTTATTCTGGCCAATTGTTAATGCATTTAGATATAATTCAAATTAGTGCAAGTATTTCATTCATATGAAAGTGTTTGTCATTTGAAAATTTAAATATAAACAAATACGTCCATAAAGTATATTAACAGGTCAAGTCTATGGTTGAAATTTTACTGGAAGAGGAATACAGCCGTATACAATCCATAGACCAAAGTTGAGGTAGATCGCTTATTCGTTTTCTGCGTATGTACACAACATTGACCTACCTCAAAGGAACACAACTGTCAAAGTCTCATGGTCAAAAGTGATGAAAGTGTTGTATCTTAATTTTCAAAAGACAAGCACTTTTATATGAATGAAATACTTACGCTAAGTTTAATTAGATCAAATTGCATTCCAAATTGGCTCGAGGAAGTATACAAACATCTTACAGCACTTGCTTACCAAAGAGTCTTCTAACCTCAAATCCATTCTACGCCTATTTTGCTAGTCGTATTGGTAGAAAAGCAGTAAAATGTTGGGACATGGAGATTGGTTTTGCGCAACCATCAAGGTCGTCCTACCTCATCTTTAGTCAATGACACAATGCACAGTTGTAGAAATTAATAAACTCCTTTATGCGGTCTGTTTCTACAATCTTAAAGTTTCTGATGTTTCTCAATATATAAAATGTTGGATTTGGATGACAAAGACATAATGACTACAGATATCATAATAACCGGTTTTACATATTGGTAGCTTTATGCATTACTGTTCAAAAAATAAGAGACTTTCATATATCCAAAAAACGTTTATACGTATGTTTCATTCCTACATTTGTTTTTATTTATAAAAAAGCTTATCAATTTCTACATAAAACGAAATAAAAATACAAACAACAAAAAAAGTATTATTCCAACCGATAATTATAGCAATGTTGTTAATGAATAGAGTTTTGATACGCTTTTTATAAAGTTAAAATCTGTTTTGAATATTTACCTTTTATAGACTTGTCTTTTTATTTTCTTATCTGCTCAAATACAGAACGAAGACATAGCGGTCCTCTTCGTATATCTTTATTCAAGAAAGAAGAAGAAGTTGCAGACAGAGCATAATGGTTATATTTTATCCTTCAACTTTACTTTCTCTGCATTTATTTGGTTTTGAAGTGTTTGTTGTTGTAGAAATTACGTATTATTTATTATATTTTTATTTATTGTATCATATATAATGGCTTCTGAATTTGTAATCCAAATTTAAAAACCAATTTTAATGTTCAAGGATATAACGAAAGAAAATACACATGAAATTTTTTTACACTTATTACATTGGGACGTTAAAGGCTTGATAGTTGGTAAAGCTGGACCAATAACAAATTGCTGGTTTTAGAATTTATTAATTTTTTCCTTGCTTCTAAAATACTTACAATATTAAATAATGATAGCACAACTGCATTTTACCTACCCTGAGAGAAAAAATTATGAATAATACATGTTTTAGTGCTAGTGTAAAAATAATTTAATTTTTTCTGTTTTAATTGGATTGATAAATTGATGCTTTATTGAAATCATCATAGCTCCGTAGTTTGTGAAGGTGAGTATTTTACAAACGAAATTTTTATGATTTTATGCGTGAACTAAATTATATAATTGTAGTAATTATTTAAAAGCCAACATATTTTTATATCACAAGATGTCATCTTCCCTCAAGGTGTCTACATAACAATGTTGGTATTAACGTACATACAATTTGGGCTAGGCCTTTGAAATCGCGTACCGGTTCATGGACATCATATTTTCAGTATCAGTCAGGCCTTTCGTGATTTTAGATAGTATGAATTAATATAAATAAAAAAACCTCGAACGAACTCCGCAACCTATCGTTCTTTGACTTGCTCAGATATGCCTACTGGCCTTCTGCAGATATATATGAATTTGGACGTGAATTTTGTAAGAGATATTGAATAAATGCATGCATTTTAATTTTAAAATGTGTGATTTCATACAGCACCAAAAAGAGTATTATTTACAATTCTCTTTTTTACAGCTTATTTGTCTGATTATTTGAATATAGTTTTCTCGGTATCATTTGTTAAATGAATCCCTTTTTGTATGATTCGCATTTGGCCTATGTCACATGGTATATAGAAGATAGTTAAGTAGAACTCCGTCTATGTAATGCGTTTTGTATTCTCATAACATAATTGTGTAAACCCGTCTGGTTAAACGGACATTAAATATCCTTTGCCATATGCTCAAAAAAAATGTGAAATAAAAATTGGTGTTTAATTACGCTCTAAATTTGAATCTGTGATTTCATTTAGCAGAATTATTTTACATAATCATCAATTAATGAATAATTTTCTACTGGTGAACCAGTGGAATGCACTGAAGTTATTATGCTAAGCTTGAACAATTCACTATAAAGCAGTAGAAGTCACTATTTAATCAGTGAATAACCGCAGATAATGATCAGTAGAATTTCACTAATTCGAGAAGAGCAGTTTCAGCAGATTCTTAGTCGAATTCGCTTTTAAATGGAGCAGTTTAAAAAGTTTCTATTTAAGAGTGAAGATAACTTGTCAACAACTTATCTCTGCTAGAAGCTAGTTATTATTTTCGTTTATACACTGAGCAAAAAAAAAAATTTCTTTGAGTAAATCTCGTACTCTTTAGATATTGCACTGGTATTTAACCTTTGCACTAATCCTTTGTCTAAAATGCTCATTATGTGTTGTTGCCTATTCTTGGTATTTTACTTGACATTTTCAATTGACATAACAATATAACATAATATATATGATAAATGTCGTTTACAGGAATGAGAACACTAAAATTTTTTCGGACAATCGAGAAAAGATAGTCTGTCACATACACAAAGTAGGAAAATAATTATGTCTGCAAGTTTTAAAGAAGAACCTTTTGTTCATACCAAATATTTTACACTTTTACTTCACAAACACGTTAATAGTAAGATAATGTTAACTAAAGCCAACAAGTATTAGCAAAAAATATGACAAAAATTTTCAAATGGTAGGCAATTTTTATAAAATTTTTGGGAAAAAGTTTAGGGAGAGAATATATTGTGATTATCACTAAATGTTGTGTTTAGTCAACTCTCCACCTGTCAAGTTTACAGAGGGGGTAGAGGGTGAATGTTTGCATGCTAGAGAGCACGCAATTATCAACCAACCTCTATTCAAACCATCCTTTGAGCGAGGTGTTGGAGGAACTAGCCCCTTCGCCAGCCCGTCAAGCGATCGATACATGAGAGATGTGTGTCCCCGCCCCCTTATCACTTCTGTGAGAGGTTTCTGTGTTGGGACTTCCGCGTCTGCCGGTCAACTGGCTCTTTTCGCCACACAGCGCTCCTAGCAGGAAAAAACAAACACTCTCTCCCGTCAGCAAGGGCATGCTCATTCTAGACACTCGTGGACTATACGGAGTTTTGTGCATCACGACATGGTGTTAGCATTATTGTGTGGCTATTATTATTTAAACAACATATTTAAATTAAAGGTGATCTTTACAACAATATACATAATCACGTCTTTTAAACACGATGTTTAGCGAAAATTGCATTAAATAAAAATACAATTGCTCCCATACATGTTGTACATGATGTTGATGGGGGAGAGGAGGAATAATAAAAATATATCAATTTTTTTAACTCAGCCTGCTTCCAGCCTCCAAGCTGCGCGGTCGTATACTTGCATGGGTTGTATTTTCTCTTTGTGTAATCACTTTCGAAACGCAATTCCTCTGATTTATTATTATTATTATTATATCAGCTCATACTTAGTGTCGGAGTTCAGTATGATGCTGACTCTCATAGAGGTAGGACGTGTAATTACAAGTACTTGCGCAAATGTATTTGTGATTTAATTAACATGTGTAATTATACTTTAATTAACCTCGACGTGACTCAAACCCAGGAGCCCCTTACCTCATCTCCCTCATCTGTTTTGTTTCGGCAGCCGGTGGGGAAACGTGTTTACTTAGTGTGTAATTACTCTCATAATTATTCTTAACGCAATTACTCTTTACGAAAGTATGCCTAATTAAATATAACAACCCTGTACGGGTCTTGAACCAAGGAGTGACTGCTTACTCAACCCTCCTTGTCCAACCCCNCTGCTTACTCAACCCTCCTGGTCCAACCCTACACTCTCCTTAACACGCTCCTAACCTCTCGTTCTTCATCCAACCGTCAACAAATTTCAGTACCTCAAATGTAGCTTGGGCGCTTTGTCCGCCGAAACAGTACCCACCAATCAGTCGGCCATTCACAACACACCTCCCTGGGGGAGGGAGAGAGTGAATATCAATAAACAAGGTTAAGGGATGCCGGTAACTATATTCCACCCTCCCAACACCATTTTGTAGGGTAATTTAATGCCCCTTATGCCACTAATGACTCCGTAGTGTCGTCAAACATCCCCGCTTCCTGCACTTATGCAATCAGTATTTTTTTACCATGAAATATCTTTTGGTTATGTTAATAGGCACGTGCATGTTTCAAGTATGATGATATGTCTTCTGTTTGATTACATGACTACCGTTTGACCTTACGGACGGTGTTCGGGAGTTGTGACATTCTGGACCGTTGTTCGCGACTACAATTTGTTGTGAATGCTGTATAGGCACGATTGTGGAACAGCAGTCGTCACCTTACCCGGGGAGTGAATGGTTTTCAAGGACTTGTAGACGACATATCGAGGTCAGTCAGTAAGCCGAGGAAACGGTCACGGCTACCGTACGTACAAATTTACCGCAGATGGGTGGTTTTACAAAATTCATAAAATTATCTCCAAGAAGAATATTGTCCACCAACATGCATTTTTGATATTTTTAATCCTACGTTTTTGCATTATTATTTAGTGTCATTTCAAATACCAAATGACTAAGAATTTGCATATTGTTAGTGGAATATATCAAAAATTATAAAGATTACCATTTTTTTTTCCTGTGACGTTAATCTGATTTTTTGCAAACACAAATATTTCTCTTGAAATTAAGATATTTGTTGTTAATATCAATAGTTGTTTGCGTGAAAATTTTTTATANTGATTTTTTGCAAACCCAAATATTTCTCTTGAAATTAAGATATTTGTTGTTAATATCAATAGTTGTTTGCGTGAAAAATTTTGATAAATAATGATATTTAACAAATAATTTCTTTTGTCAATTTTAAAATAAGTAGGAATCATTTGTCATGCTCGTGCTACTGACAAAGGAAATTTATTCTATGAAAGGTAAATTGCAATGTTTGTAAAGCTTGCTTTAAAACCAAACTGAACATTATGTTGCTAAAAAGACGAAATGCNTTGCAATGTTTATAAAGCTTGCTTTAAAACCAAACTGAACATTATGTTGCTAAAAAGACGAAATGCCGTTTTTTTTGGATATTATTTATTTCTAATTTTAGTAAATTTTCAATGTTAGTTTTTCTTTACTAATACAATTTGGCTTACACAAAATAGGAAATAATTAAATTTATATATATATATATATATTTATATTTGGAAAGGCGGCTAAAAAATGAATGTATGAAAGAATGGGGACACAGTTAAAATGGCAATGTAATTGTATTGTTGAACGTGCTATGTGATAATCTAGTAGTTAAGGAAATATGAATGAACAAGGTGATGTAGGATACAGTGAGGCTGCGAGCCACATGCAGCTAACAGCGGGCAAGCGCAGAAGACAGGCGGTAGTGGCGATGCTAACTGTCAGGAGGTGACGACGGTGCTGTGTGGCCGGCGAACTTGGGTACATCTGACAGCCGCACGTCAGCCGGAGGGAAAGGCAGGTCGGTATCATCACATGTGGGCCAGCAGGATATGGTCAATAAATATGTATCACTTGTTGAACAGGTAAGGACGTGAATTGATGCAGTTCGGTGGGTTGAATAAATGCACGCTGGAGGTTGAAGATGCCAAGGACACGGTGCGCCACAGATGAAGGATGCTGGCCGATGTCAGAACTGACAGTCTGCAGACGGAAGAATGTGGATACCAGGCTCAAGGGGGTAGCTGAAGGAAACTGTCATCGTGATTGTAATCTAGGTAATTTCTTTATCTGAATCTCTAAGATAGGACAAATCATTGTCACTTAAAATACAGGAACATAAATTTTTCCTTAACTTAAAGCATCTACATCGCAAATATTTGGGCAAGCAGTTTTATTAGATTTGGGGGCTAAAAGAGAATTTATTTTCCTTATCACAAAAATATACAAGTATATTCTTTGAGGAAATTGGTGTAGAAAATAAATGTAAACATGTAGTTGGTAGTTGCGAACGGATTTGCTGGATTAATAACTGGGACAAAAATAATAGTTTGTTGTTAAATGTGTTATTTCTATTTGTTTTGTTTCCTTTAAAGAAATATTGATATGTAAATGGCACCCGGTGAGTGGAGAAGAGTTGAATGCTTTCTCTCTTCCTTGTTAGAAAAGAATTTCTTTGGAAATATAAGCTGCGATACGAGGTCCTAAAAAATTAGAGATACTGCCAGACTTCGAGTTATGTTAATTTCAAGATAATAAGTCCACTGTTTTAATGGAAACTGAGTCTGCTGCCATGACACGTGTTCTCGCAAAGACCTGACATGAACATCGTTGTGTATCAAAAGTCTCTGAAAGTCTTTATTATGAAGGATATTGTAAACAAGGAGCGGGAGGTCCTGAACTTGTTTGGTTTCTGCTGTCTATCAGAGCCCTGACTTTGACTCCCGTCCCCGAAACAGCAATGTGCTTGAATGTTGATCCAGTACTTGGATTTGGACTTGTCCATGTTCAATCCTGGGTGGTGATGCTGGGAGATATAACTATTTCCAGCTCCCATGACAAGATGTTAAGGGAAGGACGTTGTCGCATGAAGACGACACTGCATGCAACTACAGTAAGAAGAAAATTATCAGACGTAATCGGGTGCTCATGGCTGTTGAAGGTAGTACACGAGGCCCATACAATTATGTTGTTGTGCCGGCGTTCATGTCACCCTACACAGCTAGTCCTTCCTTGTACTATTATGAATCCAAAATATTTGATAGTGGTGGGAGTTAGATTGTTACGCGTTACAGGCACTATTTAGGGCGTCTAAATAATGGAGGTTAATGAATATTTCATGTGATAATAGTTTTAGCATGTGCTATGTTTTGAGAGAGTGCATATGAGCAGCAAGTGAAATTTATTCCTTGCCAGTCAAACCTTGCGTTCAAGGCCCGTGTTGTCCATGCTCCGTGTGATGATAGATTTTCTATGCTGGTATGAAATGGTATTTATGTCATAGGATGTGACCTGAGTGGTGACGGCACGACCCGAGTGTATGTGACAGGAACATACGGTTGCTACACTGGCGTCCTGTGTGTCAACGTCCAGACGAGGTAGATCTACAGCTTCATTGTCAAACCAGTGCCAATGTTCACTAGTGGCAAGCACTTCTCCACCACGCAGCCATCTCTACATCTCACCGCACACCAAAAATGACAGCTATGACATGGATAAAATGATTTTGTTATGAAGTAAAAATATAGAGACAAAGTGTTTACAAACCACTTGCTGATGGTGAATTTCCAACCACACTTGTGAGTTAGGCAAATGTAAAGTTTTATTAAAAGATAAAAAAACTGTCATTAATGTATAGGTTGTATGTCGATCTTCAGAATGATGTTTAAAGAAGAAAGATATTTTTTCCAGGTGTATGGTAGCTGCAGTTTCATTGAAAAACCTGAAGTTTCGTGTAAAAAAATTTAATACACGTATTATTAAAATGTAATGAATTAATATTGAACATCTATAAATAGCCATAAATATAATTTTAATGCCGTTTATTTTAAAATTTTGATGCATATCTCTTAGGGCAGAGCTCTATAGGAGCGTTTAAATTAGCACGTGCCTGATATGGATTCAGAAAGTTATTTTTTTAAAAATGATTATGGGACTGCTGTTAGGAACTAGCGGCAGGTGTTCAGGTCTTGGGACACCTCTGTGCCGCTTCCGAGATGGCGTCGTTGTGGAATGGCGGTCGTCGCCTTATTCGCGGACATCGGCCGGCCTTTTACAAAAGTTCGATGGACCTGTGGACGGAGAACTACTTTTAGGGATCATGGACAAGGGACGGTGTCCGCCCCGCGAGCAATGACAGGACTTTGACGGCGTCAGCAGTCCCCAAAAACCTTTACAAACATTTACAATAAGCATAAAAAATTGGCTCCTCGCATTGCTATTCATTTTTCGACGAGTGTAATGCATATAATCTGCACACGGTGTAGCATGGGGACGTCGATCATGGTGGTAGCAGCATGCAGCCGAGCGATAATGTCCTCAGATGACTGGAACGGGTTGTCTGGTTGATACACCAGAGACTTAAGGTGAGGTCACACAGAGAAGTACAGTTGAGAGAGGTCTGATGACCCTGGTTGCCATGCCATATGTCTCCCATGGCCAATCCACTTGCCATGTTACAACTGTTTGCCAAAACTAAGCCCAATTGCTTTCCTTATCCCAAACACACCCTCGTACCTACGCCGCAGCCATCCCGCACCACCACACTCACCCAAAACACCACACTTGTTCCTACTTGTTCCAGACATGTCATGAGGGTTCCCTCACAAACAAAGCTTCAAATGAAATTTTACCATAGCATGTTTCGCCTTACATTTGTCTAAAGAATTGTATGCCACATTCCGAATTCACGAGTTACCGCCAACCCTTTTATATGTTGGTAAACACTTGAGTTTTATTCCCGGTAGACAATTAACAGTATTTTGCTCATNCACCCAAAACACCACACTTGGTCCTACTTGTTCCAGACATGTCATGAGGGTTCCCTCACAAACAAAGCTTCAAATGAAATTTTACCTTAGCATGTTTCGCCTTACATTTGTCTAAAGAATTGTATGCCACATTCCGAATTCACGAGCTACCGCCAACCCTTTTATATGTTGGTAAACACTTGAGTTTTATTCCCGGTAGACAATTAACAGTATTTTGCTCATATTGTATGTGCGTCATTGACATTATTTGGTTCTGCTTTAGGGAAATTCTTGTCCCTAGCTGCAGCATTCTTGCCCCTATCACTTCACTACAGTCAGATGGCTACCACAAATACTAAATGCTCTCCAAATGAAGGGGGTGTTTATAGTGTCCTCTTCCCTGGTCGAAAATTCTTCTCTGAATTACATGATACGCAGAGCAAAAATTATTATTGGAAAATAATTGCTTATCATCTCAAGCCNGAAAATTCTTCTCTGAATTACATGATACGCAGAGCAAAAATTATTATTGGAAAATAATTGCTTATCATCTCAAGCCATTGACTTATACGGTAGAGGAAAGAAGAAGCTCTGACACCAGCCAGATCAACGGTATCTTCTGTATCAGCCAGGTCAACGGTATCTCGTACCACTGTGTACCTGCTAACCTGTTTGGTGTGTCATCTATCCTGGGTGTTGGACAAGAATCTTTCTTGGTAACATTATCAATTTTTAAGTAACCCATACAAAATGTCATGGCGCTATGTTTATTTTTAACAGGTGCTATGGGAGCAGAAAATGGAATGACTGATGTTTCTATCAAATCTAACATCTTTAGCACTTTCAGAAAGCCATCAACCATCTCATGCGAAGCTGGCAGTAGTCGCAATGGTGGTTGATTTAAGGTGCCTGGCATCCACTGTAACAATGTGACGGCATGCAACAATAGTTCTGCTAAGACATTTGGCTCACAGAAGAAAGCACCCGTAAATATATGTAGTAATTCTCAGACAACTTTCTATTGCCACCAGTCGAGGTTTCCTCTTTAACTTGTTGGCAGTAACTCCAGATAATTTGTTAGAGGACATTGGGTATTTCCATCAGTTGTACACATGCCCAACAAAAAGGTTGTTTAAAAGTCGAAATTTGAATATATAATGCACAGACTATGGAAGCGATGTCCATCATGGCCATATGCAATTCCTTGAGCATCCTCTTGATGCTTTCGTCCCAATCTTCGTCGTCTTGGACGTCGGGGCACTAATGCATTTCTTGCTCAAGTTAAAGAGTTCGGTGCCACCTCCATGTATGAAAATAGATGGCAGACTGATCCTTGATCAGAGGAAGTCAATGGAGGCTCTGTTCCACTCGCTCCATCAAGACGACTCCCTGGATAATGAAAGGGAGGCGCGCTCCGCTAGGAGAGAGTCTATGGATATTGTACCTGAAGAACAAGACGCACCAGAATTTAGTTTAGAAGAACTAACAGGTGTGATGTACAAAATGAAAAATGGTAAGGCACCAGGAATTGACAGGATAACTACGGAAATCCTTAAAAGGTGCTACGCTAGAATAAAGAACATATTGTTGTATATTGTTAATGACTGTCTCCAAACCGGAGTGTTTCCATCCCCTTGGAAAATTGGATTACTGAGAATTCTCCGCAATGAGAATAAGAAGGACCTGGATGATCCCAAATCTTACAGGCCTCTGACACTGCTTCCGTCGCTAGGCAAAGTCTACGAGAAAATGATCAACAGAAGACTCACCATGGCATTGGAGGCCGAAGGAACCCTCAATGAATACCAGTACGGATTTAGAAGAGGAACTGGGACAGACTTTGCGCTGGCCGATGTAATGAAGAGAATCAGAGGGACTACAATAAAGTATGTAATGGCGATCTTTCTCGACATCTCTGGAGCCTTCGACAATGCCTGGTGGCCGGAAGTGTTGTACAGACTTAAGGTGAAAAAATGTCCTGCAAACATCTACAGGATCATCCAGGACTTCCTCAGAGACAGGTGGAGCATTTACTCTAGCAAGAGTTTGCAAGTCAAACGAGGCTAACTAAGGGGTGTCCCCAGTGTTCGGTCCTTGGACCGATCCTATGGAACAACCTCTTTGATGGTTTTCTAGAGCTGGAACTTCCTCCGGAGTGTGCAGTTTTTGAATATGCTGATGATGGACTAATCCTTGTTGGCGGAAATTCAAGGAGAATTTTGGAGNTATTGGCGGAAATTCAAAGAGAATTTTGGAGGAAAAAGCGTCCCGGATCATGGAACAGACCTGGCAATGGTCTAAAGAAATCAAATTAGATTTCTCTGTCGAGAAAACTAAAATAATGGTGGTTAATGGTAAATTTCAACGAGTCCCTACTGTGCGCTTCGGAGGTCGCCGAGTAGGATATGTGCATGTGTTTAAATATCTGGGAGTCGTTATGAATGACAGGATGAGCTTTCTGAGCCATATCGAGTATATGTCGCGGAAGGCGGTGGTGGTGTTTCAGAAACTAAGAAAGATTGGGAGCACTAGCTGGGGCTTTAATTATGGTACCCTGCGCACCATTTATAGGGCAGTGTTTGAGGCGATCATTACCTATGGAGCAGTTATGTGGCACCACCGTTCCGACCTTTCGTGGCAAAAAAAGAAAGCTATTAAGTGCACAAAGAGCTGCTCTGCTGACCGTTACCAGAGCTTACAAAACTGTTCCGAATGAGTCTCTCCCAGTTGTTGCTGGTGTNAAAGAGCTGCTCTGCTGACCGTTACCAGAGCTTACAAAACTGTTCCGAATGAGTCTCTCCCAGTTGTTGCTGGTGTTCTGCCTGTGGATTTGTTGGTCAGATACAGGGCCTCGTGGTGGAGAGATCTCGGGCTGGCATGCTCACAAATGAAGACAAGAAACAGTTGTATGAAGATATTGTCTCTGATTGGCAACTCAGATGGACTAATTCCAGTAAAGGGAGGATGACGTGACGAGACTGGAGAACACATGGATAACGGTGAATTTCTACAACATGCAGCTGATATCTCGTCATGGCAACTTTAAAGCGAAACTGCACAGCATGGGGCTTGTGGGGTCTCCCCTCTGCGAGGTCTGCGGTGTCGATGACACCGCACAGCACGTATTAATGGACTGTTTGAAGACAGAAGATTTAAGGGAAATATTAAAAGAGACATGTGAAGAGATGGGCATTCACTTGGAAGTTAGAAGTATCATGGAAAACAAACTTCACTACAAGATATGGACGGATTTCACCACCAAAATTGGCAAAAGGCTGGAGGATTTTGATAAATGGAATCGGCGAAATTCTGATGACCCATGAAAGAGTATTCAGGTAAAGACTTTGTAAAGTAAAAGTCGGAGTACTTCTTATTGGCGAGGAGGACAGGTTTTTAACAGAGAAAACCAGTAGAATACTGTGTAAACGGAGAGAATGAAAAATGAATGGCCCGAAGAGACCAAGAGGAAAGTGCCATGCACTGTCTTACTCACCAGAGTACAATTGCAGTGTGGGAGGATGGCGGGTGTGTTGGCCTTCGGGCCTTAAAAACCTGACTCCACCCCAAGTTATCGGGCTTGAGCTTGCTGCATGGTGTGGAGCGCAGCCAGGCGTCAGTTTCCGCGCCGTGGTATCATCGGTAGCATCGACGAAGAATCAAACTGCAACGAAATTTCGTATCTCCTAAGGGCAGCCCTCCTGAGACATATGGGACAGCCGCACGATATCCTGCTACACCTCCTGCAGTGGTTACACTGGTCGCTTGGTGCGCATTCGAATTTTGGTATGGTGGGCATTTCGCACATATCGGTATCCGAACCGCAGCTCCATGGATGACACCAGTATAGAGTATTCCAGTCGATGTAGTTCTGGCAGGAACTGCAGTATGCTCAGTGCAGATCCTCTCAGTACAGCTGCCAGGTAGTATGCTTGCTGCTTGTTGGTCCAGTCATTCCGGGCGGCCACAGTTTCGAACTGCTGCCAGTATTCGCGCAAGAGTGTCTGACCATCGAAGGGGGAAGGCTTAGTTTGGATGCCTTTTCCCACCCCTGTTTGAGGCGTATAGCCACTCAGCAAAGATGCTGTGTCTCACCTGTGACGGCCGTATTACGGCAGTCTCTTAGTTTTTCTCTTTGCCCGCACCCATATTCTCGGTGTTGGTCCATCTCAGCTCCTCCTCAGCTGCTTAATGTCTTCTTCCCCGCTGCTGTAGTAATTCGTACATTCAGTCAGGCTGTGCTTACTACTTGTTTTATTTCTGGCTCAGCACTGTCTGCTCATCTCAATAATACTTTCATTATACTTGCCAATGCAATCTATTTTATTCTTTAATTATTTATTTATACATTCTATATTTCTATACACATGGTATATTATCTCCAAATTTTTTGTTCACATTGTCTATTTTCTATTCATACAAATTTACAAATGTCTTAATAATTCATTCACAATAAATACAACTATTATTATATTTACAAAATTATCCTATCAGTAAGTTTCCTACTGTGTTCTTGATAACAATGACAATTTTAACATAAAAGGCCTCCTTCTCAATTTCGGCACCAGTGTCACAATTTCTGAAATTAACTTGGTTTAGCCTGGATCTTTAAGGGATGGGGGTCTTAATTAAATAAGAATGTTACTTCATTTTTCTAATGTTTTTACAAACACTACAAAGAATAGAATATTCTCAACTTACATGTACTCACGAGTCTGTTATAAATGAACCGCTGTGATATATTGGAATTAGTGTTACATATTATGTCACTGCTACTAATATGCTTATGTAATTAAAGCAGATAATACACAAATTTATTATATAAATTTATTTTAAGAATGGTATTATATTGGAACCACCAAAGAAAAATTCTAAATTATTAAATAGAAATCTTTTGAGCAAGTGTTGAAGTATAATTCACAAATAATGTTTGTATTAATATAAGTACCAAATTCAAAATTTTCTTTTTTCACTGAAAGTTAATTTTTCTTTGTAGTATAATTTGGAATAATTTGAGTAATGGCGGAAGTAAATGAAGATTCATATCCGGTGTAGCTGCAGCCGGCCGGTTAAGGCCAGCTGCAGCTAGTCAATGCAGGTTTCACCAGCCGGCTAAGGCCAGAAGTCAAAATCGGGAATTGCAGCAGCCGGCCGGTTAAGGCCAGCTGCTGCGTCACGGTAGGGTTGGGTCATGTGGCCGGGCGGCTAAGCGAAGCCATCGCTGTCGGCGATCTGTAACAGAATTATTTCACTCATATTATTTTTTTAAAATTTTAAATTGTCATTATGAATTAAACTGAGCTGTTTTTATTTAAACTCATTTTGCACTCGATATTGAAAAGAATCATTGAAAATATCACAGCGCCAATTAATGACGAAACAGAGATCTGTGATCATGTTTATATAAACAAATATCAAATATAAAATGCGTTTATTAACAGAGATGTTGCAGGTTATTTACTGTTAGTTCCGACTGTTGAACTGCTGAAAGACTTTATAAATACATGTTTTTTAAAATGCAATTGTGGTTTATGAGGCTGGTTAGAGTAATTCAGTTTTTTGAATATTTATATGTAATCGAACCCAACGCACTTTAATGAACCAAAGCACACCTAACAATCCACCCTCGTCAGTATAATTAATACTAAAGCAATTTATTTATCAATCTATATCATCCTGTAGCCGACACAAACTACAACTTGTCTAATTTAATGTGCATTTAAAAGATTGAAACAAAAATGTCCCATTTTATCTCACCACAATAATTTTACCGCACATCATCCCTTTTCTCAATTTCTCTGCACCCGAAATATTTGTACCTATATTACATATATTCGGCGAGAATTTTGAACGTGGAAACAAGTGAAGATGGTGACTGAGTAAAGATATTTTGGCGGCCCTTAACGTAGACAGTGATGAGAGTTAAGCGGGGTGAGTAACGAATGAAGGAGGGCGGTGAAATGGGAGTTACCCGAGAAAACCCGCTCACCAGCGTCATCGCCGGGCATGATTCCGGGGGCAACCCCGCCGAGAATCGAACCCAGTTCACATAGGTGGCAGACGAGTAGTCTAACCACTATACCACCGTGGCAGGTCGTGATATCAAACTAGTATCTACTTGTTTTACATCTTTTTGAATGTAACCATGCGAGTATTTTCCTGTTGCGAAAGTAACAAATACCTATTCCAATTTTTTTACATAGTATCTATATGCTTAGTGAATAATAAATAAAACAATGTTTGTTATTTTACAAACAGTGATTATATTTTTTATAATGTAACTAGAAAAAAAACGAATAACCATTTTACAACAATGTAAAAGTAAAATTCATATTTTTGAAATACGTGTACTTTATTAAATTGAAAAGAAATATTCATTTTTATATCTGTAAGCGTTTTTCGTATGCGTACTCATTTGTAATTAATAATGTTTAAAAAATTAATGTCAACTGTGTGTTCAAATAAACAAATTACATGCGTTAATGTTTACAGAAGAAAACATAATTTAGGCGATGTAACAAATTAGTAAATATATTAAGAATATTTAGGCAGGTTTATGTAAGTCTGATTAATTTGAAAGATTTTCGTTAATATACAATATAAATTTATTTTTCACACACATATATGAATTGGCACATGAAGTGTTTTCTTTGAAAGGACGAGGTCAAATCGATGGATCATGCGTCAGGTGCGGAGAGATGCCATGGCGACACAGTACACGATACTGGCTAGTGCTGAGACTTTTGTGAGCCCACGAACTATATTCCTATGCCTTGTGAAGGTGAATCTTCGATCACAGCGCCCATTATGTTTGCTGGCCTTAATGATGCAAAAACTGCGGCTCCGTTTGCATTGGTGCTGGGCCAGAGCAATGTGGAACACCACAGACTGGTGATGTGGGGTGTTTAGTGACGAGTGCCGCTTCGTTATGGGGACTGGTGATCCTCGCGCCCAGGTATGGATNGGGTGTTTAGTGACGAGTGCCGCTTCGTTATAGGGACTGGTGATCCTCGCGCCCAGGTGTGGATGGCGTCTTGTAGTGTTTATACTTATTGGTTCATAGATATATTGTCTAAATAAAATAGTGTTTGCCCTCTTTTGTTAAAAAAAGGAAAGCTTCTACAAAAGAGAGTGCATTACTGAGTAAACACCTTCGCGACCTGTATATAAGGACGGTTATGTTACTGTTGCGATAAAGAGATTAATAAATTGTATGTAGTTACAATGCCAAGTTACGCAGTCATTTCAAGATATATGTAAGAGCGATTTAATTATGAGATTTATTAATGCCCTATAGAATGGATAAAACATGTTTGTGAAAACTTGATGTTCCCAACAAGAATACCACCTTTGATACTGCTGATGATGTTATTTCAATGGNGGTTATGTTACTGTTGCGATAAAGAGATTAATAAATTGTATGTAGTTACAATGCCAAGTTACGCAGTCATTTGAAGATATATGTAAGAGCGATTTAATTATGAGATTCATTAATGTCCTTTAGAATGGACAAACATGTTTGTGAAAACTTGATGTTCCCAACAAGAATACCACGTTTGATACTGCTGATGATGTTATTTCAATGGTTTTAACTTAAATAGAAGATAAGCTTATACAAAACTGCGTAGGGGCGTCCCTATATTTTATTCGTCAAAACACACGCTCTGGCGAAGCTCGCAGGCGGACGACCACAATAAGGTTTTCGGACGTGCCAAAAGAATACCACCAGGAAGGCACGACCGCACCTCGCAGCTGCAAAGGCGTGTTACCAAAGGTTTCTGCACGTGCAACTGTTCCTGCACGTGCAGACGACATCCGGAGACAACGGAAGGCACCAGGGCACGGACACAGCTGCATTTTGCAGCTGCCCAAGGAACACCGAGATCCCACCACCGGCTGCGTCTGTCCCGGGCTTTTTTACCGCAATAAACCATGAGAGTTTTTAGCGGGCGTGCTGGGAGCATAGCGGCCATATCCGGGGACAACGGAAGGAAGGACCTCGTGCGCTGAACCAAAGGAGACCCACCAAGAAGCATGTGGAGGGGCAGCACTAAAACTCCTAAACGGCCATACCAGAGTCGATGGGGACGCCGGACCCAAGTGCGGAGAGCTAGAGTACCACACACGTGTTTTATAACCCAGGGGGACAAACAA
>NQII01008445.1:29936-58590 GCA_002778355.1 Clitarchus hookeri | reverse complement strand
CTATCATTTACAAGTAAAAAATCAAATGAATTTGCGCATATGAAATGCTTCAAATAAAAACTTACTATAAATATTTAAATCAATTGTAAAAAAGATTTTGTTGCTAATGCAGCCAAGGTAAAATATTTCACGATAAAGAATTTATTGTATTTCCTACTTATGCATTAAAAAATATATGTTGTACTACATTATTTCTATCTGCAATTATAAATGCATGAAAAAAATATTATTAACTATTGGTTCAAATATTAATAATATATTTGAAAATTGGATTGTTATGGTGTATTCTAGTTGTATGAAGACATGTGACGTAATAAGTCAACTTCATATTTAATTTTTCTGCTTTATATACTATGCGATGTACGAGCAATAATTTTCTACAAAATTTCACAGAAAACCAGCGACCAGCAAATATTTTTGTTTTGAAATTTAACAAACTACATTGAATTGTAAAGTACGTAATACTGAGCTACAGTTATCCACAGCCTTGTTTTTTTAGTCTACTTTCTGAATAAAAGTTAGGCCTACACGACCACCTAACTGTCTGTATGAAAGTTATGTCTCACCAACCCCCTATTAACTTTGAAACCCGACAACCAAATTTAACCAAACTTAGTTCACAAATTATTGTATTAAAATTATTAGACTTTTGCAGTTTTCAATCACGGTGTGTATTTATCTTTTAAATGGCGGCAATTTCTAAATGTAGACTACTATTTTGTATCTTGCGAAACAATGATTCGACTTAAACCAAATTTGTGCCATTGATAGTGCATTACATAAACTTAACTTTTAGAAAACGATAATATTATTAATGCGCTATTTTGGAAGATAGCTCAATTAAATATAATAGATTGTTTTCCATTATAATTCCGGAACCATTGAACTATTTTACCCAAATTTCGTACGTTGGGAGTAGGTGATGTAAGCACCGAAATAATAAACCTATATTCTATTGTTTCGCCATTTTGAAAGTTCGTGCAAATTAAAACATATTGAGCTCATACGCTATATATCTCGAGAACAATTATACAAATTTGAGAAATTTAGTCCATTGGCATTGCATTATGTAAACATTGAATTCAGAAACCGATAGTAGCATTAATCCCCATTTTGTATTAGAATGCAAATTAAAAAAAATTAAATTTTTTCCATAATATCTTGGGAAACCATTTAGGTGATTTAAAAAAAAACCTACGTTGACAGTTCTTACATTTTTCTTCGATAACCAATTATCCGATTTTAACCAAATTGTGTACATTGGCAGTGATTGATGTAAACACTGGATGGTGGTAACGGCCATGTTTTAAGTAAGTGCAACATGAAAAAAAACTTTTATGTTATATCTCGGTAACTACACAATAAATTCCTGTCTAATTGGGCATAGAAGTAATATACTATTGTAAGTCATCTTCTATTAAGCAATGTTAATATTTTGAAGGACTTATTGTAAAATGGTTCGTTATACATATATTTTTGATTTACTTCAATATCACCCAGAGTGTTTTTCCAATTTATATTAAACCTGCTACATTGTAATTATCTTTCATAAGCATCAAATGTGTCTAAACATAGTTTTTTGTATGTCATTTTTTAAGATAGCGTCACATAGAAATTATTTTTAATGTTTTATCTTGGAAAACCATAAACTAATTCCTACAAATTATGGCACTTATTAATACTGTGGTATTTAATGAACACTAACCTGATTTTCTAAGTTTTTTGATGGCATATAAGCTATTTAGAATACTATGCTATATCTACGAAACCAAGAAACACATTTAATCTTAATTTTGTATGCTTGAAATATTTATTACAAAAATAAATTTTGTCTACACAGAGTTTTTTTTTGTCCGCCATTATGTAGGTTAGTGCCAAATGAATATGAAAAGTTTTGTCTTATCTCGGGAAACAAAAAACAATTCACTCCTATTTTGGCTAACCAGCAATACTGCGACTTTGGTTGGCATATAAATTTATAATGTATGTTTTTAAAGTGAGAGCCAAGCGTTTATTTTCAAAATAGTGTCCATATGAACATTTTAGCATAGAATGCTATAACTACGAAACAAAGTTACACATTTAAACATAACTTTATATGCTTACAGCTTATATGTAATCATTCAATGAGCGAATACATAAACTCATTTGTTCGACATTTTGGAGGAAAGCACCTTATGAAAAATTTAGTTTTCGTGAACTATCTCAGGAAACTGTTAACTGCTACCACCAAACTCAGACGATAAGGTATGCTTTGGTAGTCCCACAAAATATGTTTCACTTAAGGAGGTGGTCACATATTTTCAATATCACAGCAATGTAAATATTTAAGTGAGGTCACTACATATCCCAAAGTATTTCAAACGTAACATACATATATAAAAAACAAAAATGTACCAATAATCCTTATTGTTCGCTAGATACCACCACATTAGAAAATGAAGCTTTTTGTCATGTGTTGGAGACCAATCAGCCAGTTCCCACCAAAGTTTTCACAAATGTAGCGCTGCGCANAAAAGTAGTGCTGCGCAAGGCCATTTTTAAAGTGTGCATGGAATTATTTACAGTATGGCTGCAGTATAAACTTTTAGATTAGTTTATCACATTTGTTCAATAATTTGACATGTGTTGGTATATATTAGAATCATGAGATATGCCTGAACAGAACGTGATATAGGATGTTTTCTGCAATAGCCCGAACGAGAAACTAAAGCCTATATGTCATATCTCGGGAACCGGCCAAGTTATTTCCCACCACATTCTGCACACAAGTAGAGTTATGGTAGGCCATAAGAAATACATAATTTAAGTATCTCATACACTTGTTTGCAAAATTATGTTAGCCGTATATATTTGAAGTTGATAATCGTAGTCTACAAAACCTTTAGTCTGATTAATACCAAAGTTGATGTTCCGAATCCTGCCTCCATTATGAAGTTGGTTGCATGTCAGCTTATTGTACGAGGTGTTCTGTTTTTCAATCCCAGGTAAGGACGTGTGTATTTGTAATTGTCATACTAGTATTGCGTTTGATTCTGATTATTTGCATCCTTGTAAAGGAAAGTAGGTTCATCACTTACATTGATAACATCTTGTTTGATTATTGAAATCCCTAAATCATTGCATTTCATATAAATAAATTAAAATTTTNAACATCTTGTTTGATTATTGAAATCCCTAAATCATTGCATTTCATATAAATAAATTAAAATTTTAAATATATATGCGATAAAATAGGTCCGATGGTGATAATAATTGTATCTTAAATCACATTTTTATATTAAAGTATTACGAAGACGAAATGAGTTTTGGATATAATAATAAAGAAAACAAAAAATAGCATTTATATTTAAGTTGTGATAAAACCTTTTCTGTGTTAATGCGAACATAAATATCGCTATCTCTGAAGAAGTGTAAAAGTTTCCCGCAAAAACACAATAACAACAATATTACCTAGCGACATAAACTGTAGTTACATATGCTAGAGGGAGTACAAGTAACTTACTAAGGGAGGGGCCACGCAGGGACAACCACGCCTGAAGACCCTCCTCGCCGCCTTCTTTATGTTTCTCCNTAATATTATCTAGCGACATAAACTGTAGTTACGTAAGCTAGAGGGAGTACAAGTTACTTACCAGGGGAGGGGCCACACAGGGACAACCACGCCTGAAGACCCTCCTCGCCGCCTTCTTAATGTTTCTCCAAACTGGCATCCTGCAATAAACATATGCCATTATTACACTGAGGGGTTGGCACATATATGGCTAAAGTTGCACAATCAGAACTCATAATAAATACATGTTACATTTAAAAAAGGATAAACCTTTACGGGAAATGAAATTCCTCTGGCTACATACTTTACTTATTACCTTAATTTGTCCAATACTAATGATTTAAGAATTATAACATACATTTTTGTCAATTTTTTGTCAAATTATTACAATATTTATAAGGATATATTTGTTGTAATTAATTATTTAGCTGATTTTGCAAATCTCTATCATTGAATTTCTGGAAATTCAAACAATATTATTTTTAGTTACTTTTTTTAGTTTCATACATACTTCATATATACTTTTAANATTTGTTGTAATTAATTATTTAGCTGATTTTGCAAATCTCTATCATAAAATTTCTGGAAATTCAAACAATATTATTTTTAGATACTTTTTTTAGTTTCATACGTACTTCATATATACTTTTAATGTAAAGTATATTTAAATGGAAGTTTAAAAAAAAGGGAAATGTTAAAATGTTATCTAGGTGAATAAGAATTAATTTATTTCTCATTTATGGATTAATTTTACATTATTTTCAGTGTAGTAAGTTAAATTTATAGTAGGTAAAATAAAGACGCCGTTTCTTTTAAAAATAACTTGCTTCGCTGTAAACAAATCTGATGGATATCAAGTGATTGCTTTGTACATTGAGGGACCTTACAAATTCAGTGTAAAGATACATAATATTACACACAAGTTATTTAACCTCGCGTATGGTTTAATAAGTAAATTTTGACAATTATTGCGAAGGAATAAGAATTTTTCACATGTGTAAACCACCAAGAAAATGAAAATAGATATATATATTTATATAAATACGTATATGTTCTCTTTAATTTTTTGTGGCTTCAGTAAAATAAAATTCTGCGTATTGTTAACCAGCTGTAGCGCGTATGTAGTACAAATGTGTAAAATGAGNAGTGTAAGATGAGCCAATATTAAGTAATCATTAAATTTATGTGTATTTATATATGCACCCATAAAACCAGGTATAGAATAGCTGTAAAAAGTGTCAATGTATGATGCAGTGCAGATGCACTTTGTTAAAGCAGCATTACACGCTCCACTATATGTACCGTTAGACGTTTGAAATGCACTACTCTGTTTCCGCACACAATTATTGCTGCATACCTATAACAGTTATCGTTTCTTTATCATACACCCTTGTAATGTATTAATGACCGGTATCATTCCCTTGTTAAAGGAAAGCTATGTAGATTATTTTATCAGAACAATTTACGCCGAAGTCAAAAATGATTAAATACACTCTCATAAAACAAGTTATATTTCACTAGACAAACATAAACATTAATATAAATACAAATTCTTAAAAATTGTAGCGATTCCACTAATTATGTTTTATTTTATATAGAAAGAAGGTATTTAATTTTAGGTTAGTACTATTAGTGTATTTCTCAAGTTAACTTGATTTAAAGCAGGTGGTCTAGTTGAAATGTCAAAACCGTTTATGTGAAATATGTCACATATAACGATGTATAGTGTCCGTATAATTTCAACTCCTGATGCGAGAGTAGGGATATTTAGCAACGCCTAGGAGTTAGTGTCTTTAGCAGCGACTAAGTGGGGTAAGTTGGAAAGGAAATATCGCAGAATAAAAGAGGAGGTGGAGCAGGAGGGGTGTCTGAAAGCACAGTAGCCAGATGCAACGTCCGCCATGTTTACTAAATGAAAATATCAGGAGTGACTCAATCGAAAATCCACCAAGATACCCCACATTATGAAGGGACTTTCCCGGCTGTAAACCACAGTGATAACGGCTTATAGAGCGTTAGTTAACTCTCCTCTCAGTGCCCGCACATTGATATTCCCACCGAAAATACATGGTTTAGTATAGGCGTGGCTAATATCAGTTAAAACAAATGTGTCGAAGCGAAAAGATAGGTAACGTTGCTTTCAAACAATAACGAGGTGTACTTTTATTCTATATTTAATTCATGTCGTATCTAAACTGACCATATAAAAGTTGTTTTCAATTAAAATCAATAACGAGGAAACGCAAAATGTATATCTTATGCCAAGCTTTTAAATGTGTTCGTGTTTTGAAAAAAAAAAAAAAAACCATAACACATTGAGCACTGTTTATACAAAGGTTTACGAAAATCTTATGATGCTTTGATGCCACATTTGAATAGTTCTTACAAATACCTGAGTGGTATTAAAAATATATTGAAAAAAAAACCAAAAAAACATTTTTCTTACACTTTTGATTTCTATGCAGAACAAGACAGGATTCAATTTAAAAAATAAAATTAATTTTCTTATTTTAAATTTGTAAATATTTTAATGACTATTTATTGGCATACAGATAGAGAATTTATCTTAACTAGATTGTTGGTTACGAGAAAATTATACATATTTATTGCCACTTGTTAACTCGGACTGTGATAGATACAGCGTTGCGTAAGAGAACACGTGCACAGGTCATTAGTCTAAACTGACATCGGGCACTGTCACTTGTAATGTGAGATCACATGTCCTCGTGCTACTGCATTCCTTTCTTTGCAGACGTTTGAAAGAAAGCCGGTGCATGGAAGGAGCCAGAAAGCCTGAATAATCTACAGTTGCTCATCTCCGAAACTGTGGCACAGAGTGAGTACTTAGAGAGGTGAAACAACCACTTGAATGGAAATTACACACTGACCAGCAACATGTTAGAACGCAGTTTGCCAATCAGCGTATGTCAACCCACAACCCAGTCAGCTGCCAACCAATAGGAACTCGTCGCAGCGCTCAGTAGCCAATCAGACAGATCTATATTTCGAGAGCCTAGAGCAGCCTAGTAGAGAATGTGCACGCCGACTACAAATAAACCAACAAGAATCTTCGTCTCAGTGCACTTATCTACTGTGTGTTGGTAGCAGGTTACTACACATATGTGCAGGAAGTTTGCTCAGATATGCAGTCATGTAGGAAGGCACACTTTGTGTTTTCATTCCATTGTTTCACTTACAGAAGTTTAATTAAATGTAAAGTCTTCAAATATTCTACGAAACATCGAAATTGTTAGACAAAACGTTTACAAAAATCTAATCCACATCGAGAGACAATAAAATAACGGTATTTTTAATGTCTAATGTTATCAGTTATCAGGGTTTTTAAAATTTTCCTTGCGTTTAATCAAAATGTCTACAAAATCACTGATTTAATCAGAAACTGAAAATAAACATGTCACCAATATAAATTGCGATGTTGATATAAATTACAACGATTTTTTATTTCTCTGTATGAGTTACTTACGCCCTGTATCATTCTAATTGGTGTTGGTTGCTAGTTCACTTGCTCCAAAATTGCACATAGGTTAGCTAGAGTACAATTTCATAGCGAACCAATCGCAGTTATTTTCTTTTTTATCTAGAGACTGCCGCCCCGTTTTGTGCAGGAAAGTTATTCCGTGGTTTTGTGTCTGGACGCGGGAAATCATGTAGGTATTAGCTTACAACTGAACTAACTACTATTTTAGGCTCGTCCATAAAGTGAACCTTAATCGTCAAAGTTAAACTCATTTACAAAAATTTTAAATGCGAACATTTCGTAAGGAGTTGTGTATAATTATTCCAAAGTGTGATTGTGCAGCACGTTATCATAACAAAAGATAAGTTTGAACAGTATGGACGATTGTGTTTGGTTGTGAAATTGCTTTTAATGAAGATGTACTCGAGTAAATCTGACGTGATGAAGTAAAATATTACTTACTTTATTTCTTGCGAAGTTCCGCTGAATGAAGATGTTTAAAGTTTGCAGGAGAGAACTCTTGGCTTTTCAAATCAATCGAGTTTCGCTGCCGAGTAACAACAGTCGGGAGCTCAATTGTTAAGGCATTTTGTTTATAAACAATGAACACAATTACTGAAACAACTTATTACGGCGAGGAATTCTTATTTCCAAAATATTTCTAAAACACGTTTCAATTTTTTTTGTTTATTTGCGTATTGCAGCTTTTTTTGGAACATTTGCCACATTTCTTTAAAAAATCTGATTAAGAAAGTGGGTTTTTTCAAGATACAGAAAAATTTTCCGTTAACGCACATTCAAACACTTTGTTTCAAGCTCGACTTTTTTGTCATAAACGCCATACTTACTTTGCTTCGGTATCCTGTATTTAAGCTTTCTTGTACGGTAGCTGAAATATTTAGAAGGACGCGCAATTGAGACCACGATAAGAAGTTATTAATGCTGCATATTGGAACACAAATCATTTGAATTACTGTTAAAAGTTTTTAAAAATAATCTTACTGAAATTATTATTTTATACGATCCTTTTATATAGGTGGAACCGCCAAATTATCTAATTCTAAATGCGAAAACGATATAACTTTGTAAAATTTGCTCAGTGATCGGACACAGAAAGTCGACATTAAACATACATAAATATTAAGAATAATTTACTATCCACATTTCAGTTTCACATATAAGTATAACTTTCGAGAATGTATAAAAACAAAGGTTTTTGCCACATGGAAATTAAAGCAGTTAAACTAACGGAGAGCGCCATTACCAAATAAAACACTCATAAATATCGCTTGTAAAGAGAGTTTTGATTAAGGACTTGCCAGATAATATACTTAAATTGAAATAATTGTATTGGTATGACTGAATAAATTATAAAAATTGTATTTTAAACATTTTAAAATATATAATACATTAATTTTAACCAGTTCGGGGTCGTTCATTACTAAATAAATATAAACAAATTAAATAAAGTATATAATAATATGAAAGTAAATATTAAAATTTATTTTCGCTGCCACTATCTCATAGTAACGCCCTTATTAAACGCTGTTATGGTATGCAATTGGCCATGAATGTCATAAATAAGGATGAAATAGGATAAATAATATATTGGTAAAAACAGTCACAGAATGCAAAATCTCTAGTTTATCTGCAAATCAATCTGGTCAAAGGGAATGCTGTGAGTCTTAAACTGTACTTCTCTCATTCCTCTGTGCCAGAAGGAAAAAGCATCATGAAGTCTGTCAACGTCAAACGGTTTTAATTAAGCGAGTGACATTCCGTGAAAGCGATTTCTGGTTAACCTTATCTAGCGGAATAATTGAGAATATCATGTAATTGTCATAAGATTACATTACAATATTTACTAGCTGCTTATAATTTGAAATTTTATTTTTACTATTGAAAGCCCTTTGTAACCATTTATTAAATATTTGATAACGTTTATTGATGATTTACATATGTTTATATAAGGAATACAAATATAATGTTTAATTATTTAATTTCAGTGGTGATGAATCAAAATTAAATTTAAATTCAAAAGAAATAATGATATAGTTTGACATTAAATTCTCCGTTACATTAACACTGTATTTATATATGAATATTTATTATTATGTTGGAAGCATTAGTTTCCATAACATTTCCATGCGATAAACTCTAGATAAATCTGTGGTATACAGTTAAGGTCGAAAATAAATTATTATAATGTAGGTAAATATATAACTCAAGTTGCCTTTGTTCTCGATTGCCAGTAACTAAATCACCATATAAAATTTTATTGCCAAGTGATAAATAATGAAAAATAAATCTCAAAGTGGGTTTCTTAAAAGGCAATACACTAAAATGCGAAGTAATAATATAATGAAAAGAATTTTTTTTATAATTGTTCAGGGAGGATTCTCGCTTTCAATATATTGTTTGTAAATTTTATTGTATTTGCTTTTCAATCAGATATTTCAATAGCGCGGTTTATATAACAAACAATTACATGATTTTGGCCTCGGGGGCTGTGCGCTTATGAGCGCTGTCTACAATGAGTTTAAAAGAGAAATAAATTTATATAACGTCCATCTTAATTCAGTTATTTAAAAACAATTATTTCGAAAATGAATTATTCTACGCAATATTTCTTATTGAGAACTGGCAAACACTATCACCGCCCTCCCCCTGTTCCAACACCATCTCCACCCTCCCCAAACCCCCCTTCCCCTTCATAACCCAAACGCTGCTAGTATAACATTATATACTGCAAAACACGAGCGATGAATACTGAACTTTAACTGTGGTACACAAGAACTACAAGACACGCATACTTCAAGTAAACATCTAGATAATGAAGGCCTCGCCCCTTGTGCACGTACAACACCTCGCCTGGTGCTACGTGTATATCTCAGTCTACGTCATACAACTGACGAAACAGATGGAGCTGACATTTAATTAAGAAGGCCTAAACGTGTCTTTCACTCGACATATCCGCCTGGCAATCCCCTTCTCTAACACCACTTGGAGCCACGGTTTCCGATCTTGTTCTCTCTAAACCTAGAGCCTGGCTTTGTGCAGTGACCAGGCTGCTCGCCCCCTACCAAGATGTACGTGGTTCAATTCCCGATGGGCCGCACCAGATGTCCATACGCGATAAACGTAGTGGAGTTTTTCGTTCGTTGACGAGTTTCCGCTTTGAACTTCCTATTCTCCCAGTGGTTATATTTCGTTGCAATTCCGGGAAAATGTTCCACATAATGCGTTGTCTGTCGATCACGCGTCATTTCTTGGTATTTGGATTCCTTAAGGTCTCAACAACTGTCTGTGCCTGAACGTGCACTTGCATAACCTACAGAATCCTCTCCAGAAGGAGGGGGGGCGGGGAATACAATGAAAAAAGCCAGTGCAAGGCTTTTCTATACATAATATTTCCAACACATAACGGGCTATGGCATGCTTTAATTACTGCACATTTTAATCCAGGATCACGCTGTGAACAATTGTAATAGTTCTAAGACGGTGATTTATAAATCCTTGGTGGACAACACTCGCTTCTTTAAAACTGTTTATGATTATAATCATAAGTAATTTCCCAATGGTAGTTAAATTTAAAAATATGCATTATTCACGTCACTGGCTGAATACATTCCCGAATATATAATGTAAAAATTAACCATAATTGGTGTCAATTTAATGTTTGGCAAGGGATTATGCCCATTCAATTCCAATGATCAGGTAATTGTGTTTATCTCTCTTTACGATATTTACATTAGAAATCCCTGCTAAACAATAAATCAACAAACAAAGATCCATCATACACCCTCATCTGAAAACGCGCCCATGCATACACACGTACAGAAAACATACTTCAAAACTCCAAACTCATTCCCAAGCCAGATATAAGTTGAGTTTGGTAAACCTAAAGAAAAAGGGAATGAAAAGGCCGTCTTACAAATGCAAACAAAGAGGAACCCGCAAATATTTTTACAAAAAAGAAAACTGTCGAAGCGAAACAAACCTAACACTCCAAATTAGCGTTCTCTCCCTTTCGCCCAATCAAAGGCGAGGAGTCAGAAATCCTCCTGTTAATGATTATTGCACACAGATTCCAGGCATGTGCAGGACTGAAACCCCAATGAGCTAAAATACACTCCAGTAACTAAGCCTCTCAGAAAACGCATCGAATAAGTAATCGTATGCTCTGCTTAATACTTTTTGGCCCCATTAAGGTTGTATATAACCACCGGGAAAAATAGAAGTCCAAGGCACATGGGCACGCAGTTTGAAACACATAGAATACCTTATGTCTTCTGGTGGATGTGACCATGTATGTATGGATTCTCTGAACAATACCTAACTAGAATGAGATGCGGCAATCAAACTGAAGTTTTACACTGTTAATTTCAGGAAGAAAGAATATATCCAACATACATTATAAGATATATGTAAGAGAGCTGATGCGGGCACCCTCATATTTTATAAATGCAATATACAGGCGCATTATTAGAATATACCACGTTCCCTGTTCTTGCAAGAAGGCGCCCAAATACTTTCTTATATATGACGAGGGACGGCATGACGCTTGGAAAAGAAATTAAACAGAAAATCACGAAACCACAGAGAGGGAAGTTTAAATGCTCTTATAATAAAATCTTCGCCGGATGGCATGTTTGGATGTTATCTTCAAAATCTATGTAATTCCAGGTTGTGTGTTTACTTCAAGATGTTCTCTGNATCTATGTAATTCCAGGTTGTGTGTTCACTTCAAGATGTTCTCTCTTCTTATTCTTTATTTAATTGTGTTCTTTCAAACTGTATTTTATATATGTTTAGCACATACTTATTCTTCGTGTTGATGCATATTTATTTTATTCATTGTTTTATAAATCTTACCTGTTATGATGTTTATGGTCTCTGCAAATTCGTAAAGCGAAGTGATGATTTCCTAACATTCGAAAATAGAACAATTTTATTTTCATTTACAAACTACCTACTTAACAGGCAAGTATTCATCGTCTTGTATGTACGAAATCTACATCTAGAGTGTATGGCTTTGTTATTATTCAGAGAGCGAAGAGCGAATATCGTTTCTACCGAAGCTGGAACATTCTAGAACATCGCCTGTGCTGTTAATGCGGAAACAAATTTAACATCTGCTATGTTTGACGACGTAAGATGGATTGTATCCAAATAAAGATAGAACTATATTCACTTGTGACAAGTGTAAATCGTAGTTTGTCGACGAAGTGACATATTGAAAATACGTCTTGCAATATGTTATTATTAAAGTCTCCCTTCATTGCCTTATAAGCAGTATGTACCAGAATTGCATAATTTGAGTTGTGCTGTGATGGTATTTGATGCTGTGCACTGGAGAATTTTCTAATAAGATGAATTTCGCTGAGAATGCTGTGAGCAGTTCGTTGGTTCCGTCAAGACATCAGTGCATCTACAGCGATGAGACATTCACCAATACAAATATATATTTTACAAAGTGTTCATATGCAAGAACCTAAGGATATTNCAAATGCAAGGAACCTACGGATAGGTGATTATAATGTCTCTGAGGGGCCTAAAGAACCCCTAGTTATTCCCGAAGATAAAATCTGTGATGCTGCAACATCCATTATTGTTGGTGTACTTAACTACGTTATTATCATTTCGGTCATGCCTATGACGTGTATGATGCTGCACTTGTCAATTCATCACTAAGTACACAATATTTCATGCGTGTTGGTATAAAGACAGCGTGGTTCATATTAAGGAACTTAGTTTGGCAGTGGGTGGTGCGAAGAGGAGGTCGACTCAGCACGTCACAGCAATATTTGTATTTGTTATGGAGACGATGGTTTTGGGTCCAGCAACAGTAGCACTATTGTCTGAGATNTTGGTATAAAGACAGCGTGGTTCATATTAAGGAACTTAGTTTGGCAGTGGGTGGTGCGAAGTGGAGGTCGACTCAGCACGTCACAGCAATATTTGTATTTGTTATGGAGACGATGGTTTTGGGTCCAGCAACAGTAGCACTATTGTCTAAGANCACGTCACAGCAATATTTGTATTTGTTATGGAGACGATGGTTTTGGGTCCAGCAACAGTAGCACTATTGTCTAAGATTTGTACAGTGTCATCGACTTGTTCACGTGTCACACATTCACCATTTTAGATGTAGTCGACTAAATCGGCGGACGAGATGTCATCATCAGTTGTTATTTTAACATCGCCATCTGTTTCCTCGGCTGTACCATCCCGTTCTTAGGCTGTGTCATCTCCGGTATAATTTGGGACTTCGTCTGAATCACTTTCGCCAGAGAAAACTAATTTTTGCAGCTTTTGCAATATTTATTCGCACCTACACATGGCACGTTGGCATGCATTTTATCGGTATAAAAGCATTCCAAATGCATTAAATATCTGTGCTTGCGGTTTTAGACTTTGTTCTACTGTAACGATACTTTCTGCAGCCTGTAAGGTCATACCACGTTAAACTGCATGCCTCATAGATGAATGGGGATTAGTTATGCAAGAGAGAGTTCCTGCACACTCCACAGTCGGTGTCATGGACGATTATAACGTAAATTTAATCATATTGCCAGGTGTCGTGTTTAGTGAAATAGAACTGTAAGCGATGTTTATTGCGATGCAAACTTTACATGGAGAAGCATATCGAATTGGTTTTTCCTTTAGATCTTGTGTATTAATAGAAATGTAGTAAATACATTTGTTTATTTTCTTTTCTTTTTTAATCTCACCTCGTTAACACCATGTTATATATCAAAATATTTTCTTGAAATAAAAGCTGTAATGCAAATACATTTTAGAAAAACAAAACTTAATAACTCGCCAATGTTCCCATAAAAGATCGCTGTGATTATTGATGCTTACAAACCTACTCGGTACAGAAAACTATATTCGGGAAATTAATTTCACGAGTCTGACGATAAAAAGTCATCAATCTTAGATGCCATGGAGTCTCGTGTTTGTGTAAACCTGTAAACTGACGTGGTTGGCTGAAAAATCTCTCCAAATTAAAAAAAAAATGATTAAAAAATTAAGCATGATTTTGGAAATTTGAACATAATCGTTTTTTTATTTAATACTCATATCCGACTGAATAATACGAGTTATATTATATGTCGCGGGATACATATTTTTATAAAAAATTTTAAAGGAAACGACGATTTATTTAAATAAAACCAATTCATTTAAATAAAACCAATTCATTTACTAGACTTATTTCATAAACATAATATTCTATTGAGAGATGTTCTTGAAACTTATCAATAATCGTGTTTGTGGATATATCCTGATCGAAAAATGGAGTGGTTATAAGAGAATTAGAATATTTAAAGATGACACAAGAGAGAGAGCATATACTTCACTTTTGTTTAGACGTGTAAAGATTAAATTGCCTAAAAATGTTTGTGTAGACGAAAGTCAGTTGATCCGTTGATTNGAAAGTCAATCGGTCTATTGATTTTAACTGAATGCCCAATCAGTACCCGAGAGGAACAGTCTCAAACTATTGAATCACTGGCATCAAATGTCACTGTCTACACAGCACTCCGGGTAAATACAGTCTGCCAGGCGTTCTCCAGGTGTAAGTACACACTCAATCCTCCAGCTGCCCGGTCATGTACCGTTATTCATCAACACATATGGCCTCTCACTATGATCCACTTTGGGCGTTGTTTGCATCTCTCCAGACGTTTGACTTCGGGCATTGATGCGTGTGACCAGTGAGCTCTCGGCACGTATATAATAGTCAAATGCAGGAGGAAAGTCCCATCACTATCCCTTTAGGAAATTGACCTGGGCTGCGATTATCGTTCCTTGAAACTGATGTGCGACGACTTGTTCGCACAACACAATACAGCATTCAGCTGTCTCAATTAGTTAATTTCTTTGGCCTATCAGTGTAATGTCTGAGCAAGAGTTTCTATGACGTTACCACTTGATGGAGACATTGTAGTTAGAATTGGACCGATCACGTTTAAATGCTGAGAAAAATCTCTCGTGTTATGTTAGATTTTATGAGCCCTTAGTTTCAGGTTCTTTTGGAATGGATGGAATAATCTCCGATGTTCATTATAAATGATACATGTCGTTCGTATATTTGAGAATTTTCTTTTACAGTGTCTGTCTGGTAATGTTAAGAATGATCAAAGGGGTATCATGTCACTTATGTCCATATCTTTATATAGTTTAGTACAATGTCACTTATCGCGTTTGTCTGTGTATTCGTTNCTTTTTTAATCTTACCTCGTTAACACCATGTTATATATCAAAATATTTTCTTTAAATAAAAGCTGTAATGCAAATAAATTTTAGAAATACAAAACATAATAACCCGCCAATGTACCCATAAAAGATCCCTGTGCTTATTGATGCGTACAAACCTACTCGGTACAGAAAATTATATTCGGGAAATTAATTTCACGAGTCTGACTATAAAAAGTCATCAATCGTAGATGCCATGGAGTCTCGTGTTTGTGTAAACCTGTAAACTGACGTGGTTGGCTGAAAAGTCTCTCCAAATTAAAAAAAAAATGATTACAAAATTAAGCATGATTTTGGAAATTTGAACATAATCGTTTTTTTATTTAATACTCATATCCGACTGAATAATACGAGTTATATAATATGTCGCAGGATAAATATTTTTATAAAAAATTTTAAAGGAAACGGCGATTCATTTAAATAAAACCAATTCATTTAAATAAAACCAATTCATTTACTAGACTTATTTCATAAACATAATATTCTATTGAGAGATGTTCTTGAAACTTATCAATAATCGTGTTTGTGGATATATCCTGATCGAAAAATGGAGTGGTTATAAGAGAATTAGAATATTTAAAGATGACACAAGAGAGAGAAGCATATACTTCACTTTTGTTTAGACGTGTAAAGATTAAATTGCCTAAAAATGTTTGTGTAGACGAAAGTCAGTTGATCCGTTGATTTTAACTGAGTGCCCAATCAGTACCCGAGAGGAACAGTCTCAAACTATTGAATCACTGGCATCAAATGTCACTGTCTACACAGCACTCCGGGTAAATACAGTCCGCCAGGCGTTCTCCAGGTGCAAGTACACACTCATTCCTCCAGCTGCCCGGTCATGTACCGTTATTCATCAACACATATGACCTCTCACTATGCTCCACTTTGGGCGTTGTTTGCATNAGCTGCCCGGTCATGTACCGTTATTCATCAACACATATGACCTCTCACTATGCTCCACTTTGGGCGTTGTTTGCATCTCTCAAGACGTTTGACTTCGGGCATTGATGCGTGTGACCAGTGAGCTCTCGGCACGTATATATTAGTCAAATGCAGGAGGAAAGTCCCATCACTATCCGTTTAGGAAATTTACCNGTGAGCTCTCGGCACGTATATATTAGTCAAATGCAGGAGGAAAGTCCCATCACTATCCGTTTAGGAAATTTACCTGGGCTGCGATTATCGTTCCTTGAAACTGATGTGCGACGACTTGTTCGCACAACACAATACAGCATTCAGCTGTCTCAATTAGTTAATTTCTTTAGCCTGTCAGTGTAAAGTCTGAGCAAGAGTTTCTATGACGATACTACTTGACGGAGACATTGCAGTTAGAAATGTACCGATCACGTTTAAATGCTGAGAAAAATCTCTCGTGGTATGTTAGATTTTATGAGCCCTTAATATCAGGTTCTTTTGGAATGGATTGAATAATCTCCGATGTTCATTATAAATGATATATGTCGTTCGTATATTTGAGAATTTTCTTATACAGTGTCTGTCTGGTAATGTTAAGAATGATCAAAGGGGTACCATGTCACTTATGTCCATATCCTTAAATAGTATAGAACAAAGTCACTTATCGCGTTTGTCTGTGTATTCGTTTAATACTTTGAAACTACATAATGGATTTTGATGCGGTTTTCAAAATCATTTAGAGAGTTTCTTGAGGAAAGTGTAGTGTATAACAAATTTATATTTAATATAAGGATAATATATAAATGTCGAACCGTTTGTTATAATTTCGTAAAAAACCTCTTTTAGGGCGCTTACATGACTTGCGCTGACTAAACCTTAAGAGATACATCAAATTAATGTTCAACAGATTTGTAGCTCTCAAATAGGTCTATAAAAACTGCAATAGCATATGTTTATCTTTTATGGATGACCCACAGTAATCAATTTTGTCTTTAAAAGTATCGATGTAAAAACTATATTGTTACCGGGCGAAGCGGGGCCGGTAAGGTAGTCTATAACTAAACACAAGCCAGGTTGTACTGCGCCTGTTAATTATAAAACTATTTGCAGCCTGCTTAGATATTGAGGTGTAAGATACGTCTTCCGCATTCGCTTATTACAATACATGTACGTAAACAATAGCCTGTTACACACGGTTCACTTTCTTGTACAAGAAGGTGCACACTTTATTGTTCAAGTCGACTTGCATCGTGTAACTAACCAACTTGTTTGCAAGTGGCTTGCATGCAAGGGCTTGCGCGCAGCTAGAGTCATTTAGAGACTGTTATATTTTTCGTTCACATTCCTGTGCAAGTAGTTTGTTAATATTTGAATTTTATACGTTGATGTTGTTCCCTTTTATTTATTTTTACTAAAATTGTTAATTTGAGAGCAGAAAACGGATTTTAATTCTGTATAAGTGATTGGTTAAGTTTATAAATGTTTGTGTGTTGTGGTGTAAATGAGTGTCTGGCATGCTGCAACATTCAAGTATTACCACTGTGTTTATAGTATGTACATGGGACTTGAATAGAAGAGAGTGTTTAACTTCTTGTTCATAAAAGATATCCGTCTGTATCAGGCTCTACACTCAACTCCAATGGCTAGTTCATTATGGATCAGTATCTGTACGGGCTTCAAGACTGAGACCCGTTGCAAAACTAGTACGGTTGAACTTATTGTACCATGGTTAATTCAAAATACTGCTAATAGAGCATTGTTTTACTGAACACTATGTACCCTTTTCTTGATAATTTCAGTATAAATATTTCGCCAGATTTTAGTCCAAGGTATTTTTAATAAAAATTTTTGCCTAAGAGACATAACGTGAGATGTATAAGACAAATGAGGACACTTCAATTTTATACAATAATACAATATTGGTTAAATTTTGTTCCGATATTTTACCGCATTAAAACTTTCATAAATATTTTGACATTTCGAGACTTTTACATTACATCACTCACATACATTACTGGCCAGTCCTTTGCAAGTAATTATATCTCATAGCTTGCCCAAACAACAAATATGTACCTTTAAAGAATTTAAGAGTAAAACTAAATTAAACAACTTTTTATGAATTTATTTTTATGCAAGAACCATCAAATGTTTAGTTTCTACAGTAGTGCAAATTTAATTTTCCATTTTGCTCTTTAACATTGTCTTGAATAACGTTGTTCACATGTACATTAACTTTCACTTGTAAATAGTTGCTTATAAAACATTGTGGTTTATAAGGAAATAATACCTGATGATACTTTCCAGGTACAAATGGACTTTATAAGAAAGGCATTGGGCATTATTGTTATAAAACAATTGCTCTAAAAATATGAATTAATCATTANTTAATTAATAATTCTCAATCGTTATTAGGTTGTTGAGTGTAATACGCGTTGTTGATATAATCGTCTATTTTTTTTCAAGCTGTTGCGTAATTTTCGTTTTCATATATCTCATTACAATTATCTTTAACAGCGTCTTACAATAAAACTTGATCTCAATGTGAATAAAAATTGTACATAATATCAATATAGGATAAGGCACTGTGTACTATACTGAGAAAAAAACGCCGCAAATAATTACAGTTTTTAAAAAAAATCGTATTGACTGACGATGTGTTTAATATGATGAAAGTAGTTCCACGTGAAACATTGTTTGTTGGATACGTAACTCTAATTTGTAATGCAATATTAATGTATTTAGGTAAAAAAGAAGTTTTGCAAAATTATACTGTCAAACAACGAGGCACCAGCTCATAAGATCATGTAATAAACTGTACCGAAACATCTTCACTGCACATATTACAACGTATTATATTTATTCGTACCGTAAATAATTAATTCGCGGTCGCGTTTTCCAAGCGCAGGGAAACTGTATTTGGATGTACACTAAAAAGAAAAAAAAATGATGCAAATATCTGGTGGGAAATTTGTGTTTGTGACGAAATCCCATTCCGCAATAATACAACTGTAGATCACGACAATAAGTTTAACTAAAGTGTATATAATCCACGCTGAACAAGAGGAACTGTGATCAGACTACAATGTCTGTGATTTATGAGAGTTTTTTTGGTTTGCAATCTTACCTACCGCATTTCATAGAATGAATCGGCACGATATATAAGTGACTTTATGTTTCTCCGACATGTGCACTTCGTAGAGTATTTCCACTAGTGATGTGATAACTGATCGATGGCAGTCCTCCACGCCGCCCCGTCGACGTAAGAAAACACTTGCACGGGATATGTATGTAGATAGGCCGAGCGGGCACAGTCACATGGTCTGTGCGATCACATGACCGCATTTCTTTCTTATAATACGTCTGGATGAAACTGTAACGAGTTAGGAGCAGGAAAGCCTGAAACATCTGCGACTACTCATCACTATTTAGATAGTATGTTACAACATTCATATGCCATTAGTATGTGCGTTTATGCTGCAGGAGAAATGTGGAGCCATCATGACATTTTTTTTGTACAAAATGTGCTTTTAAAGCCTGCATGTCTAACTTTTTACAATAAAACTGTGGTTTCGAAAACTATAAATTTCCAAATAAACGTTTTAAATACTACCGATAAGCAAAATAGAAGGAGTACTTCAATACAGTTATCAGATATTACTACAGTTATCGTTGACCCTATATTCTCAACACCTGCAGATAATTTGGCAATAAAATATAGTAAATTCATTCCATGACAAGAATTTTTAAAAAAATAGCCTTTACACTAAATTTCGTGACAGATGTTCCATTCTCCGGTTAAATTATTCCGGTATCTTATTGATATCACGTTTTCCGGTTTTTTATTCAGAGCCAAACGTCAATTTCTTACACTCTTCCATATAATGTACTACGTATGGTAAGTTGTTTAAGCGGCTGGGTTTACTTACGAGTTGTGTCGGTACGACATGTAGGGGATGCTAATTCATCGAGTTCATCACATATGTATATTCTCAAATGAAAAAAGTTCAACAGTTTTTAATGAGTTAAGCCTTTGTGTAACTGGGGGCCTCAGTGACCCGGCTTCTTTGTTTTCGTGAGTGAAGTTTGTTTGAGGTTTGTCTTGAATTAAGCCAATTACGTATAAATAAAAACAAAACACAGATACATGACTTGTCCGTAATATGAACCTGAAACCTGGGAGATCAAACTGGTGTAGGTACAGTTCAAGTCATCAACTGTCGTAGAGAACGCGTGATTGCGCAGCACAAAATTATAACGAGAGCTTCGCTTGAAAACACAAAAACAATATTTATAAATGGAATACTATTAAAATTTATAATAACGGTTATGAGCTCGAAGAAATTTGAGAAGGGAAAGGAAAATATTACTTACTTTTTATCACGATGTTCCAAAGGAATAACTCTTAAGTTCGGAGAAGCAAAAAATCATTCACAAATCTAACGCACTTCGTTGTCTAGTAACAACTTCTTTGAACTCAATAATATACGGAATTTATTTTACAGATATTATAAGTTATTGTTGCGATGATTATAATTTCTGCGAATTAGTTTCCTGTAAGTATGATTCAATAGGTGTCGTTATTTTTCATTAAATTCCTTGAACGATATTTTATAATCCGAATAGTAATAACAATTATGTGTAATTTTAATATTTCGACTATTACTTTCTCCCTTCTTACGACCAGCGTAATAGTCTCGCACGATTCCCACATGCAAAAATCCGAGAGCGACCCCTCTGGAAATCGAACCCGGTTCGTACAAGTGGCAAGCAAGTAGTCTAACCACTAAACCACCGCGACTCCACCTAATTATAGTCTGTTAGTGGTTTCTTCTCACTCTTTGAATGAAACCTTTGAAAAATCACCCCACAAATGGCGTGCTTGGCTCATTCCCTAATATGTCTTGTATCACAAGCGTTTTATACTTTTGTGAACAATAGCGTATCTTATGTATGGTCAAATTGGACTTGAAGTATTATTTTATTAATCAAATATAATATTATAATTGGGAATTATATAAATAATACGGTGTCAAAATATGTGTGTTGGTAATGCCTAGTAATAAATAGTTCGCACGCACACTATTACAATGAGGGGGCACAAATGCGGTGAGTAGTCATTTTGATGGAATTTTCTGTACTTGGTTAAGCTGTGTTTGCACGAGGTGGAGGAATATCCTTAAAGTAGAACTTTAGCAGTGCTTTAGAAAAGTGATAAGTAACCGTGAATGATCTATACTTTATTAAATTTTCAGTTAAGTATGATAGTGAAATTGTTGGTAACTTAATATATATAATTCATTACTGTAATGTGCATAAAGCAGAATTATATTCACTTGTTGCGGGAGGAACCATCTACTCCCGACAGCTAACTCCCGTTCCTCGCTGTTCTGAGACACTCCAGGTCAGCGAATATAACTCCAGATCAAATACGTTACGCAACATTTGTGCAAACATATACACTAGAACATTCATGCCGACACCATATATTTGCTCATACCAGTTAACAATTTGTAATTAACTATTGTTATTGTTTTTGAATCCACATGGTTTTCCGTATTTAGAACTCAATTGCTGTTATCTAAACTACTATAATGTCTGGACTATTATAATATGACAATTGTTGCAATAGCGCATGTCCATGATAATAGTTCAGGCAGTCACTTACCCCATTGCAGAACCATCAGACACCACGTCAATTGCCGTGTAAACTAGATACACTCATTATGAATACATAGTTTTTGTGAAGAGTTGAGGTCCTCTCTTTAATATAATCGCACGAAATAATTACGATTTAGTGTTTAAAGATTCACGAATAACAAATATAATATCGGTGAACATTATACTTTGTAGACCTACATCCACTATTCCCCACTATTCTTACTTTTTAAGTCACGTTTACAACACACTCTTTCTATAAAAAATAAAATACTCAACGCCTGAAATTATAATTTATGTCTCAATAGCCGCTGCTCAAAATTCGTGTAATTAATAAGTGAATAAAAGTTGAGTATTCTCTTTTACTTTGTTCAGTCCTTTTACCACAAATGTCCCCGGCTTATATGGGTTTGCCTATATAGTCTGCAAGTCGGTTTTTCATGCCAAAAATGCTAACTCTGAACTAAATTTTTTTCATAAATATGGTTTTTATAATTGGCAAATAGTGTTTCGCTGACAATTTCCTAAACTCTCAACGATTCTTCGAGTTATGTTTTGACGGAAAAAAAACTCATCAGAGTAACTGGATGTATCTAGAAGCCATTAATTAAGTGCTTATAATTGATATACTTAAATATTATTACTTTTGTCCTTTTTAGCTCTTATTACAAAAAACGTCCTTACAAACAAATGTTAATATAATAAATCGAAATCCATAATTTTTTGCAATAAACAATAAAGCGAAGAAAATTATTTTTATACAAGAATGAATTGAGCACATGATCCGTTCTCTTTTGATAAATTTATTTATAATCTTTGGGATATTTATAGAAGTAGGATAATTCCGATAAAAATGCATAAATTTCGTTACTAATGAGGTTTAATACTGTTTATTAAGTATTCATGTAATTTTTTCTATTGTGAAAATCATGCAATCTCCAAAACAATTTAGAGATGCTTCACTGTAAGTATTCAACATACTGCTTGGGAATATGATTGGCATACATGGTTGTAATTCATTTAGCGCGTGTTTTTGTAATACTTATGGTGACCAATGGTCATTTTTGTGTTCAATCAGTTTCATGTTTCTGTCGTCCTTAGACGGGGAATTTATAATCTAATGGAAGCTCTCCACGTTTCCTACTCAGTCACTGGCAACAACGTCTTAAACCATAATTTCTCTATATAAATTTTTTCGCTACGAAACGATAGGCATTTATTTTTTGAGATGTAATCTGTAGGTGCGACTGGGAACATCGACAATCTGTATTTCCAGCAAACAGTCCAAAAAGCGAAATATCGCAGCAAAAAAAAAAAATTGAACTGAGTGGTTAATAATGAAAAATAGCAGTGCAAATTACATTTCAATATTGTGATGAACAAAAAAATAACACCACGAAACATCATTTGCGGAATAAGAAAGAAATGAGAAGATTAGGACGGGTAACTTTTTTTTGCTAGCAGCCCATTTCTGAACGTTTGTAACTATAAATAAATTGAATAGATAGTTTTGTAATGATATAAGTTCAATATTTGAATTAATTAAAAACGGCCTTTTCTGAGTTCTATGTATTCTCAATGCAAGGGGAGGTGTGGAGTATTTCGATCTGTACATGCAAAATGCACGCCATAAACACCGTGCGAATTTTCGCGTTTCCACGCATATAAAAATACCTCCGCTTAATTTAAAGCGCTTGAAAATAGTTTCAGAAACTTTTTCAACAACAACTCATCGAAAAAAGTTCAATCTCACTTCAAGATATTCTCACACTCGCTACAAAATATTCTAGCATTCCTTGACTTGAACGGTTTGGCCTCTTCGTAGCATTATTGCTTCGAAATTATTACAATCTACTATACTTTCCAATTAGAAATTTTCGCTAGAAGTTATAGGTTAGTGATATCTAGGAAAGAAATGGACCCACTCTTTTTATTATAAATTAAAAATATTTAGTAAGCTGGTGCAATATTTCCTCGTAGCCAACACTTAAAATAAAAGTATGTAACTTGTAAAGTTAATGATATGTTGAAGCATGTGACCAATATACTTGCTTTGCAATATACTCAACTTTACAAGCAGTAGACGCATTTGCAACATTCTACATGACGAGCACGTTAGAGGAAATCTGTACATGCATAGGCCTCATTTGAGAAAGAGGAATGAGGATAAAAATCACTCGTTCTAGTTTAACCCAGTGCTTATTCTTACGGTGCCTTCTTCCACTGTCTGTGAGGCATGGATCTGTCATGATATGTTGTGGAAATGTGCAGAAAAACATCTCATTTTATGTTATTTACATATTTTCCAGAGCGTGTTGCAAATTTTTTTCCCTTTATTAATTTCGGGTATCACTCCAGAACGGGAATCAGTAAGATAACTTTTCTACAACTTGCTCCAAAGGCAGGACACGTAGAGGCTATTAACTGACTGTGGAAATATATGTTTTAACTGCATTACATTTGGGTTACATTATTTTACCAACTTCAAAATTAGCATTCCTGTTGTAAATAATTTGTAACTTCAATNCAGAACGGGAATCAGTAAGATAACTTTTCTACAACTTGCTCCAAAGGCAGGATACGTAGAGGCTATTAACTGACTGTGGAAATATATGTTTTAACTGCATTACATTTGGGTTACATTATTTTACCAACTTCAAAATTAGCATTCCTGTTGTAAATAATTTGTAACTTCAATATAAATTTTAATAAAAAAATTATAAATTAAGAAAATTAATAAGACAACTCGTTACAGCTGCGAAATAGATGGATGACGCGAATGATATATGTCAAGGTGGAAGTGATTTTCTACACCGCCATGTTGAGTGAGAGTTGTCCAGGCATATGCTGGATGCATGCAAATAGTACATGTGTAACACATAATTCACAGAGAGGGGAAATTGTTATGAGCATATGCCTTGAATAAGTGATGTGGGAACTGAGGGGCGTTAGTTGGTGATTCAGAGAGGGCGTACCACCTGCGACCTCCAAGAATGGCACGGGTGGCTATTGCATCACACTAATATTTGATAGTTTTTCGCATACTGATAAAAATGGAGATTACATACGTCATAGAACATACTTNTAACATACCTCTTAGAACATACTTACTTTAAAGAACTTTGTTTGAGAAACTTGGAAAACGTGTCCAACACCCTTAAAGTACCATCTTTTAGGCTGTCATGTGTGGCTGGAAGTTCTCTACCTTTTGAACGAGGTGACTCATGAATAATTCCCGCAAGCTCTCTGTCCTAACAANGCTTTCATGCGCACTTCCAGATAACCATTTCTTACAACAAATATATCAGCGTATGTTACAACAAGAATTATTTGCGGCCAATCAACCCAATAAGTTAGTAAAGTTTTTTTTACGGTTATTTAATTAAATTCAGGTTAATGCTTTGCAATTACTGTCGTGGAGTGGGTTGGATTTTCCTAGTTCCTATCTCTAACTGGTGTTTGTTTTCGTAAAAGCTGTCCAAATATATAGCCCGTGAACCAAGTTAGAGGAAAATAAATAAAGGACCTATATTTAGATTTCCTTTCTAACACAGTCTTCTTCTGACGGCACAAACTCGGTTTGTGCTAATACTTGATTGGAATAGTTGGTCGGACCTTTGAGGGTTTCTGCCACATATAGCGGAAGAAGAAAATAGTTTAAACCAGAAAAATATAGTGAAATNAAAATAATTTAAAAAATCTTGGCATCATAAAAATTTAGTGGGTTGACATGATGTGTTAAAAAAATCAATTGTGTACTCATCAAACGGTTAAAATGGCAACTAGCTGAAGTGGAGAGGTTTGGGCGGCTCTTAACATCGAGGTCTTGAGAGCCAATGATTGTAAAGTGAAGTGAGTGTGGAGCAGAGCTGGAATGTAATGGTGGGGGAAACGGGAGATCTTCGTGAAAACCCGGTGACCAGCAGCATTGTCTGTCACGATTCCCACATACCAAACTCCGGGAGCAACTCTTATGGGAAACGAACCCGGTTCGCCTTGGTGTGAGGCGAGTGGGCTGACCACTACATTCCCGCGGTCCTCATGACGGTGAAACGAGATGAGTATGGAGCAGCGCCGGAATGAAGAGGCAGGGGAAACGGGAAACAAGTTGGAATGTTTGGTATTATACATCGATGTATAAAATATCTTAGACTATTCAGCTCACATATTGAAATTAATTCACTCACTTTTAAAACACAAGGATTATTCGGGTAAGTAAGTTCCGAATCGCCGTCGCTAATCAAATGACACGCTAACATTTTAACGCGAATGCGCACCGACTTCCGGCATGCCTTGCTTGTCTCACAACGTTATTTTCATTGGTATTGTTGCAGTGTGCTCTTTACAGTGTCAGTTCAAAAAGTATAAAACAATTGATCAGCCCGCCGACTGTGAAATACGGTCAGTGATTCGGTTTTTGACAGCAAGGAACTCTTCAGCAGTGAAAGCTCATCGACAGATAAGTCAAGTGTATTACCCCAATGCGATGAATGACAGCAAAGTGCGTAAGTGGTTGAGAGCTTTCAAGGACGGACGGGAAAATGTCCATGGTGAACCGTGATCACGCTAACCATCAGTGATCACAGAAGATTTGGTCAAAGCCTTTGACGAAAAAATTCGTGAAGACCGGCGATTCACAATTTCAACTTTAGCATTGGAATTTCCGAATGTGGGTAGAACAACTTTGCACAAAATTGTCTCAGAAAATTTGTAATTTCACAAACTGTGCGCACGTTGGGATCCCAGGCTTCTAATGAGGAACACCAAATGAAAAGAATCTTGATATTTTGTACCGATATCATAGAAATGTTGATAAATTTTTAGAGACGATTGTCACAGGGGACGAGACGTGGGTTTCTCACATGACCCCAGAGTCTAAACGTCAGTCAATGGTATGCGTCCTCCGACAGCACCAGTCAAAGTCAAGGCCAAGTGGACAATATGAACACGCAAGGTGATGGCAACCGTGTTTTGGGATAGACATGGAGTCTTGTTAGTCNAGCACCAGTCAAAGTCAAGGCCAAGTAGACAATATGAACACGCAAGGTGTTGGCAACCGTGTTTTGGGATAGACATGGAGTCTTGTTAGTCGAGTTTATGCAGCAAGGGACAACAATTAATGCAGCCGCTTACTGCACTACCGTGACTAAACTTCGACGTGCAATACGAAATAAGAGAGGGGTCTTCTGACGTCTGGAGTTTTGTTGCAGCATGACAGTGCCAGACACCATTCTGCCATTCACACCCAAAATCTGATCAGATCTTTTGGATGGGAAACAGATACATACTGATTATCCTCACAGGTGGCAGACGTCAATGACTTAGGGATGCAAAAGTTTGTAGAACGATATGACAAATGTTTAAACAAATATGGAAACTATGCAGAAAAATAGAGTAACAGGTATGGAATTAAATAAAAATGTTTTTTTTTAATCTGTGATGGTTTATGTTTTATAAGAAATCGGACCTTACTTTCTGAATAACCCTCGTAGATTAAACAATTCCTAATTATTTGGTAGAATTTTAAAACACTAACAGAACGCCATATCGTATCTAAGTGACGGTTACGGATGGATATGTCCTAAGTGATTTAGTCAACAACTATTTTCTACATGCGCTGTTTCTGAGCTTGATTGTATACTTTGCACAATAACCAGAAATACTTAGTGATAAAAAATAATAAGATAACATCATGGTAAGGGAAGTCGTTTTCAAGAGATGCGTAAACAATACGTGTAGTACCTCTTAAGAGCTATTATGTCAGTTATCATAAGAAAGACACGACAAAAAAGTTAATAGAACGAGTCATTAGTTGAAGTAAAAACAAGAGCAGGATATACATTTAGTGGCTGTTTGCGGTAAAGTTAGCACTTTTGAAAGCCCTGTTTCAGGGTGCAGGGGGAGGGCTCGTTGCATGTCCTTGCACTGAATCTCAATGCAAACACTGCCTGAGGAGTATCCTTAATTAGCTAGATCGCTGCATTTATTTACATAACAATGCAACATGTGATTATCTATTGCAGTGTAAACTGTAAGTTCGTACACTTTAATTTCGGTAAATGATGTGATTTATACTATTTTCCAAGGTTGCAATATTTTCCCGTCATAGGAATGAAACCCTCCGAACAAATACTGAGCATTGACTCCAACATCTGCACCAAACAGTACGTGTTAAATCGTTGTTTAATGATACCAGAATTATTTTAAATAACATTTACCGGTAGACGCGTTATTTGATTTAAGAAGAATATTACAAAATACTCTTCTCCCGTTGCATACATTACTATCATGATAATATTTGCCGTCATTTCTAAATTCCTACTGATAACAGTGTGCTACTTATAGCAGAACTAACTCCCAAAGTAGTAACTATATAAACACACACACAATGTGTAAGTAAATGAATGCCCGGTTTTGATACGAAGACGTTATGAATGTCGTAAATAGCTGTCATAAAACCTCGGCGGCAGAAGAAAATTGATCCAGATTTTCACAACACACTTCCATGACGTTATTTAGCACTAAATTCAAGTTACATAACATTTCGTACAAACGAATTTAGTTTTTACGGGGTCTAACAATATAAATGTTTGGCCTAACATTTCTTATGAGAAAATCACATTTGGCTTATAATATTAGAATTACTACAGCGACGTGAACGTAATAATATTAGCATAATAACAACAATTCTCAACACATAGAAACATATTTCATCTAATTGCATTAACGCATTTAATGCATTATCCGGTTTTCATTACTGAAGTTGAGTTTATTCGTGGCAGTTCTTT
>NQII01008445.1:11210-28380 GCA_002778355.1 Clitarchus hookeri | reverse complement strand
TTGTGAACACTTAAATTATTTATTTTGCTTTCTGTTTATATAATGCATATAAATGAATGAATGCAATAAAACTGTCAGATATACATTTGTGGTTACTAAAATGAATTTTTTTGCTTTCTGTTCATATAATGCATACAAATGTAAGAATTAGCAAATTTGTAAAATATTTACATTTATAATTATTTCACTCTTTATCTTGACGGAAGCATGAATAAAAGCGATGAATCCCATGACAAAATTAGTTTTACATTTGATGGAAGAATACACAATGTACTTACAAACAGATATAAAGCAGAGCTTTCAAAAGTTTTCATTTTACCGTGAATAGCCTTTACAGTAATAGATATCCGTTACGTATGTTGCCATTTTTAGTTGTGAGAATCTAAAAGACAAACATATTTAAACTGTTTTTAAATTATGACTTTGCTTACGCCTAAAATATTTCATGGAAAACTCTTACTTGACTGTAAAAATGTGTATCATTTAAGTAAATATCTCACGTCGACTATAAAAAAAATCAGGAACAGGTAGATAATAAGTNCAATAAAAAAAAAAAGGAACAGGTAGATAAAAAGTATGTTTTTTAAATAATTAGGTATACCATTTAAGGGCGTTGACGATGGGAAAATTAGTTATTTGATATTTGTATCACATGGTGTTCAACTTGTATACATTATTTGTGACTAAGATAAAATAGTTTTATTATATTACATGGTTTTTGCAAAACGGCATGTCAAAATCATAATTTTTCTCTTTTAGAAAGGTTAAAATAATGAAAACCATATTACGTACAGACATATGACAATTCACACTTAAATAATATGCCAAAGATACTTAGAACGTCTATTAATTTGTACAAGAAAATACTTATGTAATTAAAAAAAATGGCTTGCTTATATTTTATTTTTGGCTGCCCCTAAATTTTTAGATAAAAGCTTTTGCTAAAAGTTCCTTAAAATGTATCAAAATCTCTCAGATTCCCTTTTTAAATTTTATCTAAATAGTTTGCTTTATTTTATTTGTACATCATAAAAACAATAAAATGTTGACTTTGACGAGACAATTGCGAAAAATATGCGATCTAAAATTTTTTCATCTAAGGATAAGGTATTCACAGTTGATGCCTACAAGTTGATCAATATATGGCTCAAATATAAAATAAGACATTTTTCTGTCGCCTTCGCCCTTAAACGATAGACGTAGCAAGCGCACAGGAAATCGTAAAATTTAACATACGTTTAATGTGGAGAGGAACGAACCAGCTACTCTATAAAACAATAAAAATACACGGCGGCGTAAACCCGCAAGCCCAACCAGCAGCTCCTGCCTGTATCATTGCCACCGTCTCTACCTGTACAACCGAGCCTGCACGATTACCACCCGCGTCATCTACCCTTCAGTGCAACACGTCCAAAGAAAGCATTTCAAGGGAAACAAATGTAGGATCTTTTGAGCTATACAGAAACTAATTTACCCGACGGACATTTATTTNGAAAGCATTTCAAGGGAAACAAATGTAGGATCTTTTGAGCTATACAGAAACTAATTTACCCGACGGACATTTATTTCATGTATTACCGATTCAGACATAGTGAACACAATCGTGTATGCATTCCCATAAATCTATGCCATTTGCTATACTAATAATGAATGCACATACCTTTAATGTTCCTATATCATCATAGCTTACAAGTATTTGTATGTATCAAGGCACCACTAACTAACATAGGGCAATGAATGTATTTAAGGTTAAAATGAATATAATCTTTTATTTACACATACTTTTGATTAGTCTAAATAGTTCCTCCATCAAAATTCTATATTATCAAGTGTTGAAATAAATGAATTACATAGTAGTACTTTATACACTTATACTTTATTTAACAACACNATTCTATATTATCAAGTGTTGAAATAAATGAATTACATAGTAGTACTTTATACACTTATACTTTATTTAACAACACTTTACACAACACACAATAAACATAATAATTCTTACAAACTCTAACTCGTTCCTCTTTCGACAAAACACTTATGTTGTTGTTTGTTTAAAAGAACAAATCCTTCTGTGAGTATTCCATCGACTACTATTCGCTGTATCACACCACAGTTGCAACATGTAATATATCTTGTATGAAGTGCTGAATAAGCAGTTACTAGCTTAATGTCGCCTCTCGTCAGAGCTATTAGTGAATGTCTTGCCACAATATCTGCAGTCGGCCGCTGCTACTGCGTTACTGTAATTCCCTGAATCCGCGGGTTTTCAAGGTACCATTGCCGATGTCAACATGTCCTTACCCACAGATTTTTTATTCATAATATTACAGCTTAAACAGTAGATAAATAAAGTGAGAATCTGCTTTCCACCAATTCCGTCAAATTAGGGGGAAAAAACCTTCTTATATAATGCATTTTATATTAAAATTATACAATAAGCGGTTTATGTTAACCGTCTCGAGTTTCTCAGTAGATGTTTGCTGATATGTATTTGCGAAACAGCATAATTGATGGGTATTTACACAATACCTAGTTAGCCAGATCGCTGTCTAACCCACGAAGTCATTCATCAGACAGCCAATCTTCTTTACAACTGTACATCTTTCAGTGTTGGAGTAGCTGTGTTTTTTCTCTTTTACTACAGTTACCCATGGTATTGGGTTGTACAGAGGATAACCGGTACATAACTATTCATTCCAAACAATAATTGATTAATCTCGTAGCCAAAATACGGTCGGCCTTTTAACATCGAAGTATTTAGGGCCTCTTCGCAGGAGAATAAAATTAAGTGCGGGTATCCTCTGATTTAGTTTTCCCTTTAACATCAAACGTTTTGGATAACTTGCGACGAGCAGTGTAACACATTCTGTAAAAGTTATCTATCGTGGCATATCTGTCAGTATAGATTTTTTTCCGGTTTCCATAATTTCTTTTCTCCTTCATACTTAAATATTTCAGTATTAACTTATTTCAGAATTGATTTAGAGTGAATAGTCAGTCTCGGCATGAGTCGGTATCGGTGGGAGTTAGTCTCGGTAGGAGTCCAAGTCCTTGTATGCTTGAAGATGATACAATCCACTGACGATGTGGACTCCAGTAAGTTGTGTACGACCACTTGCATACCTTCACCGACTGCGTAAAATAATATGCTTACTAATGTGTCAATATATTTAGTAGTTATCCAAACCTGACACCCATGGTCTAGATGTTTACCAGAATGCAAATTCTCTGGTCTACACTGNTGGCCTAGATGTTTACCAGAATGCAAATTCTCTGGTCTACACCTGCGACCCATGTTCTAGATAATTTCCAGATAAATTATGGTTGGACAGAAACAAGATGGTGTACACATTAAATATTCTCGCGATTCCACTGGTCCTCACCCAAAGTGTTATGTCCAAGATGATGTAATAAAGGTATTTATGTTGATAATTTGGACTTTATTTATTTAGTAAATAANGGTCTACACCTGCGACCCATGTTCTAGATAATTTCCAGATAAATTATGGTTGGACCGAAACAAGATGGTGTACACATTAAATATTCTCGTCATTCCACTGGTCCTCACCCAATGTGTTATGTCCTAGATGATGTAATAAAGGTATTTATGTTAATAATTTTGACTTTATTTATTTAGTAAATAGAGAATAATTTTTTTTTTAGTTTGAAGTATGGTAGGTGTGTAAAGGATATTATTTTAATTTTTCTGCTTTTATTAGTAGTGGAATCCTAACTTTTATTGAAATAGGGAAACATGGGCGGTCTGGTCTTGCCGAAAGGATATGTGCGCTCGGTATGAGGTGTTATTGATGGAAGTTCCTTCTCTACTGCAACCCTTCGGACGATGATGGCGCTGTCTATCGGTGGAGTTAGGAATCATATGGGCGCTCTACCTACACCCTCTCTGGCGGGCGTTCTTTAGATGGGTGGGTCTCTTAGTTTCAACGATCGTAGGAACAAAATGCGGTTTCGCGCGCATGCAAACACACTTAGACACNAATGCGGTTTCGCGCGCATGCAAACACACTTACTCACACACATATTTCACTCACATAACACTACAACTGGCTATGTAAAATTATATTGATTTATAAATTAAATATATCTTTGCGAACCCACATTAAGAGTTTGTGTGTCTCTTAAAACGTCATTTTCACTTGCGTATCGCTTAAGAATATTGAAAGGAAATAAATGTTTGGTGACTGTAGCAACGGTGCATTGGAAGTGTTTGTAAACTATGCTTATAAGATGTGTTAATGTGCAATTGACCTATTCGTGCTACTCTTCATCGGAGGCATACTTATGATATAGTGGCTATAGCTTCGGTGGATAGGTAATGGTGGCCTACTTTGGTTAAACGGGACCTTGAGTAGTATTTGTCTCCTCTACCCTTTTTGTTGCCAGGGTTGGTGTCCATGATATGGATTTGGAGAGTATATTTTCAGTTAATGGGAAATAGTGGGGAACTATACTTATAAGTGGGCTTAATGTTTACTTAACCTTGCGGCCATGTTCGTCATTGTTTGTGATGTCTATCATATGAATTTGGTGGCTATATCTTAAGCCGTTCCGAAATTATAGTCAACTGTGCTTATACGATAGTTTAAGGTGTAATTGACTGTACCACCCTATTCGTAATCAGAGATGCTGTATATGTTGTTCATTTTGTGGCTATATCTTAAACAGATCGGGAATGGTTTCCTACTATGCTTATAAGAATGCCAAAGGCGTTATTGACACTGTAACCTTGTTCGTCGTTGGGGGTGATGTCAATGTTATGGATTTGGTGTCTGTATCTTCAAAAGTTCGGAAATGTTGGCCAACTATGCTTATAAGAGGGGTTAAGGCGTTCTTGACCCTGTGGTACGGTTCGTTGTCGGGGGTGATCTATGTTTTGAATTTTGGTGAATATATCTTAAGCAGTTCGGCAATGGCGGCCAACAAATCTGAAAAGAGGGCTTAATGTTTCTATGACTCTACCACCCTTTTCGTCATCAGGGGTGATGTTTATGTTATCATTTTGGTGTATATAGCTTAATGGATCGGAAATGGCGTCAANATATGAAGGTTTAAGGTGTTCTTGGTTCTATCTCCATGACTTTACCCTCAAGCTGGTAGAATGGTAGTTTGATAGCTGTAATCCAAGATGGCGGACGTATAACACAATCGTTGTGGATATTTACACCTCAGTTGCGATTGAGTAGTGGTCGGGGTAGGGTGTGTACTCAGTGTGTAATTACTCTGTCGATACATGTACTTAGTCTTTCTCTTATCTTTTTTATTACGTGATTATTAATTACGCAATTACTCCTAATTACAATTACCGCTAATTATATCTTATTTATCTCCAATGGTCCCGAACCATGTACTGTCCGACTCCTCAACAATCCTGCACCTCAGAAGGGGGTGGTGGAAACCGTCAGCCAACCACATCACATCTCCCTGAGGGAGGGAGTGGAGGGACTTTTTCCCAGGTTAAAGGTGCCGCCGGCAAATAGTGTCCATCTCTCCAGAGTCCATTTACAATTTTATCAAATGGTACATATTCTACTGATGCTGCTTAGCATCGTCAAACACTGTCGATCTCACTACTGCAGTGTTTGGAGTTCATGACGATTTGCAAAAGGTGAGAAATTAACTTTATATTGAGATAGTAGGGGAATTTCTTTAGTGATCTGTAGACTTTTCGAGATTAACGTTATTCAGCAAAGGGCATGATATCTGGTGATTAAAATATTGAATGTAGTTTATATGTAATTAACAAGCTGCTGTGTGCCTGGTGTTTATTAAGTACACCAAGGCGATACGAAATCGTGGGCTACACCGAAAACCTGGGTTTTCACAGTCACTATTTCTTAGTAATCTATGACCCCGTGTGTTTTGCAGCTAGTATTGTCTATATGAAGAAGCCATCAAGCTTCGTTAGTACATTTTCACATCGTCTCGTCATTTATCGTGCATTATTACTCTTCAGGAGAGAAATAATTTTCCCCGGCAGGGAAATAGTGTANCATCAAGCTTCGTTAGTACATTTTCACATCGTCTCGTCATTTATCGTGCATTATTACTCTTCAGGAGAGAAATAATTTTCCCCGGCAGGGAAATAGTGTAGAGTGTGTGGAACTAATTCGTTGGGCGGCTCTTAACCGCGAGGTCTTGTAAGCCTATCAGGATAAAGCGGGGTGAGTATTGAGCAGCGTTGGAACACAAGTTCGGGGAAACGGGAGATACACGAGAAAACCCGCCGACCAGCATCATCTTTCGGCTCGATTCCCATGGAAAATCCGTTAGCGACTCCGCCGAGAAGTTAACCAGGATCGCCTGGGTGGGAGGCAAGTAGTCTGCCCACTACACCATTGTGTTCTCAGTGGAAATAGTCTTTGAGTCTTTGATATTTGAGTTACACAAAACATTTTCTGAGAGAAGAAGTTCCATGGCATCCACCCCAATTTGTTCGTACACTGGGAATGCCATAACTAGAGATCCGATGGAAGGCTACAGGAGTGCCAACACCTCGCACCGACGCTATAGTCCATCCACGGTGACTTTTAACTGTTCGGAAGCCCTGCTTCAGTTCTACCTGCAAGACTTTCCTCACCGTCTCATGCAAAATAAACTTAAACAATTATAGAAACAGCGCACCGCATTCGTGCGCACACAGTGTCATCACATTTTGCATGGGAACTATTTCTTACTAGGGTATTGCCAACACACATATTTTCTCACTCTAATATTATTTATGAGAGAAACATTATATTTTACTAATAAAATATACCTAAAAGATCAATTTTATGAAAAAAAAGGAACTTTATTGTTGACAGAAGTATAAAAGGTTTATGATTCATGATATTTAGGAAACAACCGCATAGTTACCTCTTTTGATTGTTTCCTAAATATGCCATGTATCACAAGCATTTCAAAAGTTCGTTATTTTTGGTAAAGATTAACTTATTCTTATATTTCATTAATAAATGACAATAATTCATCGGGAACAAATATGATTAAAGACAGGGACGAAATAGCTGAGTTGGTAATAGTTCTTAAGCGTAATGTTATTACACTCTAAGTTCGTACTAATGCGGTGCGTCGGTCTTCCGGTGTAATTTTCTAAGTTTCGTTTGCACGAGGCAGTGGAATATACTGTAAGTAGGTTAAGTGAGTACTTAAGAAAACAGAAGTAAAACAGCCTCTTAAACCGCGACCTCCAGCAGTACACGCCATGGCGTCACTGGCCAGCAACATGTCGTAACGACCACCGACATTCGTTTCCAGCTTTGAATACGGAACTGTCGTATGGAGTGGTTACATGTAAAGTAGCTATTTTGTTTGTCCGATGTAGAAACTTAGAATAACTACCCTCGTTTCCTATACTGTATATGATAGCCATTGTTAAATCTAGTAGGACGATAGTTTATTCTTCGATATGTCTACAGTTTTGACACGTTTGGAATTAATTCAACAAACACCATTTAGGGGCAATACATATCACCAATAATCATTTGACACACACAAAAATTTTTCCAAATGCTGTATTAATCTCCCTTTACTAGTTAGAATACTTTTTCAAATTCTTTAAAAAAAATTCAAAGTTATAAAATTAAATACCACCAATAAACTATAAACAAATTTTAATCAAAATCTTGTATTTATCCGACTAACTATTTCTGGTATTTATTGTAGATATGATAGTTTTTTTTTGCCAGAATGAAATAGTGTTGTTAATTATAATTGCTCAAAACGTTTTAACATTTTGTTCTGCTGAATTACTCTAATTTGTATACGGTTTTATTCATTGTAGTAATGGTGTTGGGTAAATAGTATTTTTGTGTTTGAAATTAGTTTTTTCTCCAATGGTGTAATTTAATACTAATCCTTAGACAATTGCCAAATTTAAAAAGTATGGTGTACTTGTTTTTGTAAAGTAATATGAACATAAAATAAATTAATCCCGTTTATCTAACACAGGTTCACAAAGTAGTCAAATACTAATAGGACATTGGGTCTAGGTATTGTGGACTGAAGATTATTATTGTTGGTCTTGTTGTCACGCGTAACATATATTGAATAAAATACTAACATTATGCAGTATGTGAAAATTTATTTAGCAGCAATTGATGTTTTTAAATGTTATACACATCAGAGTGACGATACTTTTGTTAGCAGAATGTTCATGTTCGTAACAACTTACAGTCTCTTGACTGGCGAACGGTATTAACAGTTATTTCCACGACGTCAACGGAAGCTGCATGCCTGCTTGGAGACGCAGTTTGTTTGCCTGCCAATACAGGTCCTTCAAGCAAAGCTCTCAACTATGTCGTTCATACCCTCCTTTTGGTCGGTTATTTCGTAAGGATCGTGTAATTATCTTCGGGAAGGTGTCTTAAGGAATTTTTGGTTACGTGATATTTCTGAAAACATATAATCGAGTTAAAGCTTATTTACTATGGTGGGGAACGTTACCGGAATATGCAAAAAGGCTATTGTAAACTGATTCTTCCGCCGTATTGAAAAATATTTTACATTACGGATTAAAAGTATTAATTGCTTAATATTGATATCAAATTAATTTGATATCAAATTAGAAATTTTATAATAATATGGTTATTTTTCATACAGATATTTCGATTAAAAAATAAAACGTTTTATATCAGTAATGACTAATGCTTTAAAAATTACGGTCATAAAAATATGTTTCAGTGGTATTTGTACTTATGCACATGCACGTTCATGTTTGCACTGGAGAAAAAATCCACTCTATACTGTTATAAAGTTGTAGATATTTATGCTAATTGTATCTTCATGAAAACGTTAACAAGGATCGCTTCCTAGTCTCGTTACAATTTCAGGTAAAAAAAAGGCTTAAATAGAATAAAAAATATTTTTTTATCTTCCAATGAAATTCGCGGGTCAGGCCTTAAAAAATCTTCCCTATAAACATGCAAAATAATTCTAACACGGTATGTTAGCCTTTATTAACGACTGCAACGAATCAATCACAAATTTAACATAGATAAAAAGAGAAACACATAAGTAATGCCATGTTCTTATCGCCTGACATCTGTAAGCTTATCGACTACAATTAACTACAAAGTATATTTTGAATTGGGTTCGTAAGAATGGCATAACAAAGAAAATCAATAAACGTGTAGTATTTTCTGCCTCGTACATTCCACCAGACATTCTCCAGGTTTGTTCACTATTCCCACAGCCTTTTCATGGCGTGCACCGAATGAGCACGGGACAAACACAGTTTGATGCGGTACGGTCGGGTGTGGGTAAGAAACCATGGAAGGTGGAAAATGACTGATTCCTTTTGTGAAATGTTTCTGTGATCATCGACTTGGAAATACAGAATTCGAGCGTAATCCGTATTTCCTATGGGATGTGAACATATACGACAGAAATATAGATCCTTAGATTTTTAATCTTTAAAAACCATTTATGTATTTATCTCTAACTCAGTACGTTTATTCTGAAAAAATTCTATTTAAGTTTCGGCTTAACAACTACGCTTACTTTTAACTCTGTTTCACTACANTGCTTTTAACTCTGTTTCACTACGCTGTCAGCATATCTCAATTAAATTAGAGAGGTCAAGGGCTTTTCTCCAAATGACTACAATTAGGAAGTTTTGATTTTATTCAGAGTGACTCTTCATCCTCGACCTGTATTGCTAGCAGTGCGTTTCCCAACTGCATGCTGGTTAAGTTAGAAATGTATGCCGCTATCAGNGCTAGCAGTGCAATTCCCAACTGCATGCTGGTTAAGTTAGAAATGTATGACGCTATCACACGGGACACTGTACTAACTCATTTCGTACCTGTTTAGCTCTGTACATGATTACACTGGCTCCAACCTTGTTGCAATTTCAGTTACTTATTCACAGTAAAATGGTTGTGTGGATGTACCAGAACGTCTTTACGTCTTTTATTCTGTACTGTGCCCCGATTGCCTGCTTTGAAGTTAATGTGTTAAGAAAAAGTGGTTGAAATAGACATGATTTTCTGCATTCTCCGAAATAAAAAAACAGGTCAAATAGCGATATACTTAGTACAATTACAGTTAAATTAATGAAGAGCGATGTGGCGTAGTGGTCAGTCACTAAACTCACATTCGGGAGGATCCGAGCTCGATTCCTGGCCCAGCCATCCTGATTTCGGTTTGTCCATGATTTTGCGAGATCACTCCAGGTGAATGCTGGGATGGTTCCTTACAGACGCTGGCCGTTACCTTCCCCAACATTGCTCCCCTTCCAAGCCCTTGCCGCTGTTTGTCTTAACTAGAAAAAGGAGCTGCATCTTACATAGTTACTTATCTACTTACACAAATGCAACGATATCTCAGATAACTACTATAGACCGAGACAGGAAACTGGCTCCAAACACCAGGAGACATTTTGTAAATACGTGGCCCGTTTCACAGGTTGATTTATGCTGAGTTTTGTTTAGGGACGAAGGTATAACTGAACGAGGGACTGTCATGTGTACAAGTTAAGTATTTACGCGTAATGGGGCTGGTTCGTAAGTCGCTTATAATGCTGAAAATTTTATTGATAGTGGATAGAGAGCTGCGGGCTGCCTCTTCCGGAAAACACGCAATTTAACCGTAAATGCTTGCAACCCTATTTATAGCGATCACTCTAGCCTAATATCTGAGTAGAGAGTTTATCTTCATCTGGCAATAGAACAAGATATAGCCTTCATGCTCCTCTTCGTATCTGAATATGAAAATGTTCATAGAATTGTGATTTCTTACGTGCTATTAAGTATAAAGGAAGTTAAAATTGCACGAATTTAGCTTTNACGATAAAATTGCACGAATTTAGCTTGATTTCAGTGGCTGTGCAAGCCGGTTATTTCCTTAAGCAGATATTCCTCCGGAATTAATTGTGGTGATTTTGAAGCACATTTTATATTCATGACAACCAAGGTAATCAGATGCATCCTCGTGTATTCAAGTGAGTTGAGTTATTTACTGTTATATGTGGCACGTATCGTACGTATTACTTTTAAGGCTAGGCATCACCCACTTTATTAAATATATTCTTTCATTTCCTGATAATTACATTTATTGTGAAATAAAGTTAAAATATATACATATCACAGGAGTTAGTTTTTCGGTTTTCTCTGCATTGCAAATCTTAATTCGTAACTATCAACTTAAAATTTGTAAAACAAGGCGTAACATAAACTTGAAAATACAGATAGGTTCCTGCATTTTCCAAATAACCAAATAACACGTAGAAAATTAAGTAAATTAAATGATTAACATCCCGTAAAATGAAAATTTTGTGTTGTCAGGAATTCACAATAATTTTTCTGACACTGAAATTATGACATATCCGAAGAATTTGGACTTCAGAAAAGAAGTTAATCCTCAAACTTAAGATAACTATAAATGTCAAGACATACATTTTGTACTCATTTTAAATTATAGAATTAATATTAATCTATACACTTATACACACCAGTTTCGGGACAAAAACGATGTGGTTCGTCTTCTGCAGTGCCGGACGGGCACATAACAGATTTAGATAATGTAAATTTCTTTACAATTCGTGGACATTGTAATCTCGTATGCGAACGATGTTTCTGTACTACCAGAAGAGCTTTGGCATTATACGCACGAAATTGTGTCTACATGAAGTTTCATCAAAAATTGCCCAAGTCTTCCCAAAACCTCATAATTTTTCCATAATATAAGTAACTAAATCTGACATTCTGGATTTGCAAATGCGATGTCAAGCCTACTATACAGATAGTGCATTACTGAGTAAACACCCTCACGATCTGTGTATCAGGACAAGTGTTACTTTTGGGATATACAGCTTGATATATTGTATGTAGATACAATGCAATGTTACACGGTTAATTGTATATAGTTATTTCAGCAATTATTTTTCAAGTAAATACTTCGTGTGCATCAACCTTGAAAGAAGATCCTTGCTGTGTCAAAAACAAGGACTTGTCTCCTTGCGAAGGCAATAAAATAAGTTGTTATAATATATTACATTAATGTATTTCTGGATGTACACTCTATGAATTCGAAGACTTTCACGCTGACATTTTTGCATGGCTTACAAAAGAATATTATTGATTGGCTGCATAGTCAATGTGAATATTACATGTTGTATGACGAGAAGTTCCGCTAACTTTTAAAAATATGATTTTTGCTCACCGTGTAATTTTTTCAGTGAGCTATCGCTCATTTTAATTTTTTAATTTTTTGAATATAACAAATATTGTGAATTTATAAAATATTTGCAAATATATTGCAATTGGGCATCCGGATATAATAAATTTTCTTGAAAACAATGAAAGATTTATTTAATTTACAGATTCAATTCTGTCCTTTTAAATCGGCAATAATATTTGTAAAAACTTGATGTTACCAACAGAAATACCACCTTTGATCCTGCTGATGATATTATTTCAACGGTTTTAACTGATGGAGTAGTTAAGGAATAGCTTTTTATATTATTCCTTATAATTAGATTATTTTGAAGGGGAACACCTACAATAGGCCAAAGCATGGGTGGATCTTCACGTACCTGCAGGGGAGCTTCCATAATAGGCCGGTAAATGGTTTAATATTCAAGTAGCGGCAGGGGAGCCCCCACAATAGGCCCGTACATGGATGGATCTTCACGTACCTGCAGGGGAGCCCCAACAATAGGCCAGTGCATTGGTGGATCTTCACGTACATGAAGGGGGGCCTCCATAATAGACCAGTAGATGGTTTAATATTCAAGTAGCTGCAGGGGAGACCCCACAATAGGCCCGTACACGGATGGTTCTTCAGGTACATGACGGGAGCCTCTGCAATAGTCCAGGACATGAGTTGATCTTCAGGTACCTGCAGGACAAACACTTCTTTAACACCAGCAAAACAACGCACAATCCTCAGCAAAAGGAGCGGTTCACTTTACACAACTAGTGCTGGATTTACAATTGTGATAGTTGAATAAATATTAAAGCTTATCAGTCTCTCCTTTACAAGTTACAAATCGCAAGAATTTAAATACATGAAATTACAAAAAATAAATTTATTGCAAAGATTTTGCATATTTGTTAAAAATAAAAAGTTTTATACTAATGCGACCGAGATAAATCACTCCAGGATAAAAAATTATGTTATTTCCTACTTATTCACATAAATAAAACATTTTGTTCTACTGGATTTCCACTGTATTAATAAAGGTATGCAATGTTAATTTTCGCTCTTGTTTCAAATATGAATAATACAATTTTCAAATTGAAGAATTACGGTGAAATGCAGTTGTATTAATAAATGTGCTGTAACAAGTCAAACTCAGATTATATTTTTCTGCGTGATATACTCTACGATGCAGGAGCAATAATTTTGTACAAAATTGCACAAAAAACTAGTGACGAGCAACTATTTTTGTTATGAAATTTTGACAAACTACATTTAATTTGAATGTACGTAACGCACAGCTACCTTTGACGACAACGTTGTTTTTTTAGCCTATTTTCTGAATGAATGTTAGACCTACTCGCTCACCTAGTTGTCTGTATAGAATGTATGTTTTTCCAACACCTAATAACTTTTAAACCGGACAACACAATTTACCCAAACAAGGCTCACATATTATTGTATTTAAGGTTATCAGACTTTTACAGTTTTCAATCACAGCGGGTACTTATTTTAAAAAATGGCGGCAATTTTTGAAATGAAAACCACCATGTTGTATCTTTGGAAACAAATATCCGATTTAAACAAAATTTCCACCATTTACAGTGCATTAATTAAAAATTACATTTAAAATACATTATGTCACTTATCCACCATTTTGGAAGAAAGCGCAATTTGAAAAATTTAAGCTTTTCTATTATAATTTGTGAAATATTTGAACGATTTGTACCAAATTTGGAACGTTGGCAGTGCATGTTTTGTTAGTATTGAATTAAGAAACCTATAATACGATTTGTACACCATTTTGTATGATCGTGTAAATTGTTATAGTAAGCTCTTACGTTATATATATCGGGAACCATTATACAAATTTAAAACAAACATTAAAGTTAGAAACCAATTGTAAAATTAATCCGCCATTTTATAATATAATGCAAATTGAAAACAAATTAATTTTTCCATTACATCTCGGGAACCATGTAGCAGATTTAAAAATAATCGTACCTTGACAGTGCATGCTTTAAGCATTAAATAAAAAAAATTTTATATTATCAGACTGCAATTTTGTAAAATCGAGCAAAATGTAAATTTTAAGCTCTTATATCTTACCTCGGGAACCAATTATCCAGTTTAAACCAAATATGGTAAATTGGCAGTGCATGAGGTAAGTATTGAATACTGATAATGCTATTATCCGGCCATTTAGAATGCTGGATCAACATGAAAATGAATTTTTAATGTAATATCTCGGAAAACAGTAAACTAATTCCTACCAATTATGGCACTCAATTAATACTGTGGAAGGTGATGTAAATTAACATGTTTTTGTAGACCTATTTCGGTCGTAAAGGCAATTTATAATACTATGCTCTATCAACGAAACCACGGAACAGGTTTTAACTTAATTTTGTATGCTTGCTTATCTATTACAACAATTAAATGTGTCTATACAGAGCCTGATTTATCCCCCATTTTGTAAGATAGTGCTTCATGAATAAGTAAAATTTGTCTTATCTCGAGAAATAACAAACAATTCCCTCCTAATTTGGCTAACCAGTTATACTGTGACTGTGGTTGGCCATGTAAATTGACAATCTATGCTTTTAAAGACAGAGCCAGGCGCTTATTTTCAAAATAGTGTCCATATAAACATTTTAGCATAGCATGCTATAACTACGAAACAAAGTTACAAATTTAAACATAACTATATATGCTGACAGAATATATGTAATCATTTAAATGAGCTAATGCACAAACTGATTTGTTCACCATTTTCGAAGAAAACACCACAAGAAAAATTAAGTTTTCGTGTACTATCTCGAAAAACTGTTAACTGATACAACCAAAATCAGGAGACAAGTTATGCTTTTGTAGTCCATCAAAATTTGTATAACTTAAGGGGTGGACACATATTTTCAATTTCCCAGCAATGTAAATATTAAATGAGAGTATGCTACGTGTCCCAAACTATTTCAACCGTAACAGTATCTATTAAAAACAAAATTATACCAATAATTCCGATTTATTCTCTATATACCACCACATGAGAAAATGAAGCTTTTTGTCGTATGTTTGAGAGCAATCAGCCGGTTCCCACCAAACGTTTCATACTAGTAGTGCTGCACAAGGCCATTTTTAAAGTGTGTCTGGCATTATTCACAGTATGGCTGCAGTAAAAATAATTTTGAATAGTTTACCATATTTGTTTAATACCTTTACATATCTTGGTATCTATTAGAAGCATGAGGTATGGCTGAACAGAGCATAGTTTAGGATGTTTTCTACAATAGCCCAAACGAGAAACTAAAGCCTATATGCCATATCTTGGGAACCGGTCAAGCTATTTCCCACCATATTCTGCACACAAGTGGAGTAGTAGTATGTCATAAGAAATACATGATTTAAGTATCTCACATACTGGTTTGCAAAATTTTGTTAGCCGTTTATATTTGAAGTTGATAATCCCAGTCTACCAAAACTTCAGACTAATTAATACCGAAGTTGATGTTTCGCACCCTACCTCCACGATGTATTTGGTTGCATGTCAGCTTACTGAACGAGGTGTTCTGTTTTCGAGTCCCAGGTAAGGCACGTGTGTATTTGTAATTGTCACAATAGTATTGCTTTTATTCATGATTGCATCTCTAGTAATATCGCTATCAGCGACACGTCAAGACACCTACAGAATAACCAATTATAATCACATAAAAACTAATTACATCCATGTAAAGGAAAGTACGTTCATCAGTTATATCGATAACTTCTTGTTTGATTATTTCAACCACTTAAACATTGCATTTCAAATAAATAAGCGATTTTTTCAAATTTTAGAGCAATAAAAAATGTCTGATGGAAATAATAATTTTATCTTAAATCACGTTTTTAAATTTCCCGCACTATGGCTACAAAATGTTTTTTTCATAGCAATAATAAATCAAATAATAAATTACATTTTTAATTGATTTGTGAATAAATCATTTTCTGTGTAATACACATGTTTTTATAGTTTGTCGCAAAAATATAATCAAAACAATAAAAGAACACGACATAAGCTGTAGTTACATATGCTAGAGGCTGTACAAGTAACTAACCAGAGGAGGGGCCACGCAGGGGCAAACACGGCTGAATACCCTCCTCGCCGCCTTCTTAATGTTTCTCCAAACAGGCATCCTGCACATACACATAGGCCATTATTGCACTGAGTATGGTAGGTAAAGTAAAGGAACAACTTCTTTAAAAAATAACATGCTTCGCTCTAAACAAATCTTAAGAATATNTTGTCGTAAAAATATAATCAAAACAATAAAAGAACACGACATAAACTGTAGTTACATATGCTAGAGGGAGTACAAGAAACTTACTAACGGAGGCGCCACGCAGGGGCAAACACGCCTGAAGACCCTGCGCACATCCTTCTTAATGTTTCTCCAAACAGGCATCCTGCACACACACATATGTCATTATTGCACTTAGTATAGTAGTTAAAGTAAAGGAACAACTTCTTTAAAAAATAACATGCTTCGCTCTAAACAAATCTTAAGAATATCAAGGCTTTTCTTTGTACATTGAGCAACTTTACAAATTCTGTGTAAGGATATAAAATATTACACACAAGTATGGTTTAATATGGAAATTTTGTAAAATTATTGCAAAGGAATGCTTATTGTACACTGGTGTATAACTTCAAAAAAAAGAAAAAAGGACATTTTTTTTTCTGGAAGTTTCTGTATCTTCGGTAACATAAAATTCTGCAAGTTGTTGACCAGATGTAGTCGCAATGTAGTATAAAATTATAAAAGGGGCCAAAATGAAGGATTCATTAAAGTCATGTTTCTTTATATATGCACACATAAAAGCATGTCTAGAATAGCTGTAAAATATGTTTCAGTTTATCATGCAGTGCAGGTTCACTTTGTAAAAGCAGTATTACACGGTCCACAACACGTACCGTTAGATCCTTGAAATGCGCTACTGTGGTTTCACACACAAATATTGCTGAATACCTATAACAGTA